>OZ021727.1:79417446-79607446 GCA_963978545.1 Linyphia triangularis | reverse complement strand
TTCGTAAATTACAAAAAAAAAAAAAAAAAAAAAAAAAAAAAATATTGATTTTAACCACTTTTTTAGTGTGAAAACGCCAAGTAAACAGGAGTCCTCAAAAAGTAGGTAGGTGTGCTCTGTTCAAAGAATCTCAGAAACTAATGTTCTGATCCTTATGAAATTTTAACCACATGTTCCGTACACTTTTCGCTATATCCCGTAACAGAATTGCTGCAAAATTTTAATTTTTACTATTATTTTTTTGTCAAAAATAAAAAAAAAAAAAAAAACGTTTTATAATTTTTTTTTGTCCGCTATTTTCCAAAATGGCCTTGGTTCCTAGGTGAGCCCTAAGGGGGAAAGAGGATGAAACATTATAAATATAAAGACATTGCTGCTGCTTCATATTTCAACATTTCTCCACCAATTTTAGCATATATTTCATCTGGCATTCTAAAGTATAAGTAATGGGGGGGGGGGGGACATCTATCCAAATTAATGAAATTTTTTGCCTATAAATTAATATTAGAGGTATGGGATATAGCCACTGTCACACTAAACCTAAAATTATTCAATTTTTTTTATTTAGATGATATAGATATATATATATATATATATATATATATGTGTGTGTGTTTGTGTATATGTGTGTATATGTATATGTATAAGTATATATCTTTTTACTTAAAAAAGTTATTAGTAAAGTTGCAACTTTATCACTCAAATATATGTACATATATATATCGTATCTGAGTGTTACTAATCAACAAAAAGCTCATGTTGTAGTATTATTTTAGAAAGTTTTCTTACGCCCATGGACCAATTTGAGTTAGCCGTTTTTCACTCTAAACCTATTTGTTACAAAGCCTTTTATAAGTAAAACCTGTTGAAAAAATGCGAAACACACATTATCCCAATAAATGCATAAAAATACGAAAAAATAATGTTTTCCAATCTAATCTGGGATGCAGAATAATTTAATTCTTACAAATATTGCAGCATGAGATCCAGGAAAAACTTAACAGCTAGCATGTAATTCAAGTCGATTGGCCGTTGAGTATTTCTTTGAATACAAAAGCATTCTTCTAGCCTAGGCTGGTCATCTAGTCATTTAATCAAATTTTAGAACATGTTTAAAGTGACAATTATGAACATTGGAATAGAGAATCGATCGTCTGCTCGGTGGATATGATAGCAGAGTGAGCATTTGAATTAAAATTTGATTGCCAGAATTGTCGTAATTTGTCCAAAAAAGAACCTGGTAGCCTTTTAGCTCTAATTTTTATTGAGAAATAGGAATGATTTCCTCTCACTCCTACTGAATCCGTTGTCAAACTGAAACAAGTTGGCAAGGTTTATTGGTAGCGCAACATCCTTGCTTACTTGGTACACGTTGCAAAAGAGGCATCGATCTGGCGAGAATTTTTGGCGAACATTTTCTTTATTCTTCCTTCTCAGTGAAAATTAAAGAATGGTGAGATTACGAGGTTCATTATTTGACAAGTTAAGACAGTTTTTGTTATTGGGTTTTAATTCAAATTTGCCTCACCATCCCAACTATTTTTAAATCAGCTGCTAGTTGATTCGTTATTCACGAATTAATATTTAAATATGATAGCAATGGACAATTCCCACATTTTTTAAAAACGAGTGAAATTAGTTTTTATTTATGAAGAATTTCTTTTTGATTCCAAATATTTCAACAAAAGTTTTTTTTAAAAATTCGTTTTTTAAGTATTAAGAAAAGAAAATGCCCCCAAACCGAGTCAAGACCATTCCGATCAAAAAGCATAACAAATTCTGTGACGTTCAAGTTTCTGTTCTTTTCTATGGTTATCGTGAGGTTTCTGCCAAATAGTTGGCGTTTGTAGACCATTGCAATATCCGTACAAGTTGGCGCAATTTGCGAGAAACCTGCAAAACTGGTTTCCGCTGCCGCATTTCAAGCCAAGATGTTTAGGAAGCCTTGACGTCACATTCAGTTCGATCCGAATGAATTGTTTTCTCCCCAACGTGTCACACGGGAACTTTGATTGCAAATTAAAAAAAAAGAAAAAGCGCATTGAGCAGAAATTTTTCTGTTTATGCCCTTTTCGCTTTTCGGAACATTTAGAATTGAATAAAAAAAAAAGCAAAAAAAAAAAAAAAAAAGCGGGAATTGTCCATAGTGATGAAATAACAGACTACTTTGTTCAGTTAGCCTCCAGACTACTAGACTACTTTCAGACAGTACATATTCGTAAGTCAAATCGCATACCAAGAAAAGGCGAATAATATGTTATTGTAAATATGGGAAACAAATATCTTTGTACTAGTGAAAAATTTCAACTTCGTAAGTTAATAAGAACTGGTTATTGAAGAAAATAAACTGATTATTACATTATTAGATTTTTCTTCGAATAATGTACTAAAATCAAATGTTCTCTTTTAAAGTTTTGAATACTTTTAATTACTTTTACAGTATCCCCACGCAACGCAGCAAATATTAGTGCAATGTGCAACAGTCTTAAGTGCTGGTAATAAAATGTGTGGAGGAAGTCTTCATGTCATAAATAAAGTAAGTTGAATAATAAATTTTAAAATTAAAAAATTATTTAATTAGTTATTGATGATAAAATTTATTATGTTATACGTCTATGAATAAGTTAATTCCATAAATTCCATTGACTAACTGTTTTATATACCGGGTGTTAAAAAAATAACTAATTTAAAAAAAAAAAAAAAAAAAAAAAAAAAAAAACTCTAAGTCGATAGAAATGTACGGTTTGCTGCATTCTACTTTAAGTAACCAGGGAATATCTTCTTATCAATTTTCAAAATTAGTTACAAAGTTCGTCAACAGATGGCGTTGGTAAGAAGGAAAACTACAAAACAATGTTTTCACAATAACCACCGTTTGCTGCTTGTCAGAACATTCCAACTGAAATGATTTCACGGGCGTCTACGAATTTTGTCCTCAGACTGCGCCATGTTGTTGCTGCAAACGGTGGTGATTTTGAAAACATTGTTTTGTAGTTTTCCTACTCATCAGCGCCATCTGTTGACGAACTTTGTAACTAATTTTGAAATTTTTTAAGAATGAATTCTCTGGCTACTTAAGCAGAATGCAGCAAACAGTACATTTCTATCGCCTTCCGTTATTATTATTTTTTTTAATTGATTTTTCAAATCGTCGGTCATTTCTGGGACACCTGATATGTTCATCTCCATCGTTAATAGTTAAACGCTTTAACACACACAGCTTATGGGGGGGAATTGATATGAAAGGAATGTCAGAGAGAGGTAATTTATAACCAAGTGTGTTAAGAAATCCCTTCATTTCTCAATTTCCTGGATAAACTGAGATTGCGGTACGTTTATACTAATGTACCATTCAAGTCAGGTAGAACCTTATTTAGACGACAACATGTTTAAATCAGATAAAAACCAATGTTAAAAACAAAATGAGTTATGGGTAACGTCGGATTTGAGCACTATTAAATTTTAATGTACTTCACTTAAAATTTAAAAAAAGTAATCTTAAAAACTAATTAGCGTTATTTTGTTTAGTTTAGATTTCACGGTTCCCGCTGTCGATTTCTGCCAGTATGAAATGCTTAACACATCTAAATACGCCTCGTAATTTTGAACTACGATAGGATTGCGAGGTCGAAACCTTATCAAACATACTTTTCCCTTCAACCCCACCACATCAACGAGAGGACATTCAGGACTATTTAATGTGCACTAGTCCCCATTACCGTACACATCAGTATTCAGTGAATTAGGGCCGACCCAACGATCTACCCCTCATGAGCTCGGTGCATTTAACCACTGGGCCACTAGAGTTCACATAAACACTATTCACCGTAAGTAAGTTATGGTGAAAAATTAGTTAATTTTTTGCTTACATGGTCATGGTCATCATCGTCTAACAACAATCGGGAACTTCATCATCCAATTATACATTAGCACTCGACTAAAATAAAATAATAATAATAATAAAAAAAAAAATAAAAAAAAAATGTGTACCGATGATTTCTTTCAGACCTCTGGTGGATATTGTCAACCTACTGTTGAACAATCATAGACGTTAGCAAGAGAAATGAGATGTACTGGAGTGATGGGAAGAAGCAATTTAAGGGCGCCAGTTTACCAAAGCCCTTCTTTTTCATTAATTTCCAGTGGAGAAAAAAAGATTTAGTGGTAGCAAAGTATCAGCGTTAGGGTACTCTTCCGTTTTCGGGCGCAAGCGATAAATCGCCAAATAATGTAGAATTTCGCCAGCGGAATTCATGTGGAGACGAATAGTAAACGATCCATTCGAATTAATTCTCAAGGACATCACCGTATTCTGGAAAAAACAATTATTATAAGCATTCTTTTTGGGCAAAACTGTTTTTTTTTACAATTCATTAATATCTGTTTATAGTTAAACTTGTTTTGCTTACTATTAAATAATATTTTTATATTTGTTTATAATTGAACGCTTTCGGCTTTTATTCTGTTGACTGCTTTGTCATTCGCTTCGCTTGGCGACTTCTTGCGTTTGGTTGGCGATATTTGCTCCCGGATAACGGAAGAGTACCAGCGTTAGTTACTTATAACATTTTAATCTACTTTTCCATTTATAGCTGCTGCTCCCTCCTCAGCTGTCAATCGTGGACGTGCTGTCAAGCCTGGAGGGGTTTTCTACCCTCGTCCTTCTGCTGAGGTCCACGGGACTCGACCGTCGTCTGAGCAGCCCCGAACTCGGCCCCTACACCCTGCTAGCTCCTACAGACGACGCTTTCCACCTGATGGGAGGACACGAACTCCTCATGAGACTCATGGAGGACAGAGGGCTGGCGGCCGACATACTTAGGATGCACATCATAGCAGGTAGGGTAGGGGAGATGTCTCTTTGTCGGATACGTTCTGCCTCTTGGACTAAAGTCTGTATTTTCCGAACACGATTAACTATTGCTTCGTAACTTATCAGTCATAGAACCGAAATTTGAGAGGATGGTGAATTGAAGGTCGTTTCCTATTGCACTTGGAACATTAGTTTTGGGGCATGTATCTTTATTTCAGTTGTGATGTTGCGGTTATTTCAAAATCCTAAGACTTCCTCGGACAAAACGGATCGGTTATGCTTGATAGAGTTTGGTTGTAGTATGGTTGAAATTGCGTGTTCAGTTTCAGGCTGGATATTGCATTCGCTAAGGTGCTGATTGTTGTGCAAGACGTAAAAACTGGTCATTTTATTTCTCTCGTCATAATAATGGCTGATTTAGTGCTCCAGAGAAAAGTTTTTTGTTTATAGCAACTGCTGTAACACTATATATGAGAAAAGTTTTGAATTCAAAAGATGAAATTAAAAAATTAAATGTCCTCCGATTTTCTTCAACAGATGGCGGCCCAAATGTAAAAACTATTCATACCAATCTTATTAGAATGTTTATTTTTTCATATGTTCTGTTCTTTTTCATATTACCATGAAGATTATAACCTTGAAACTTTCTTTATTTATCCATATTTCAGGCACTGTGTGTTGTTCTGAGCTGAGGAGTGACCTTCAGTCCGGTCGACCCCAAGTTCGAGCCATAGACGGGTCTGTCCTGAGACTGGGCCGTGATGGTGGACTGCGGATAGGTGGCGCTCGCATCGTTGACTGCGATATCGTGGCCACAAATGGCGTCACACACATGCTTGACACCGTCGTCAGGCAAGAGGATATAGCCCTCAGGACAGGGGCGGATAATGTACTGATCAGGATTTAGGATTTTTAATAAAGTTTTTAGCTGATGCTTGGACTCTTTTCTTAACGATACAATTTCTTATCAGAACTAAGTTCAACTATTTTTTTTATTTTACTTTCAATTACTATATATTACCATATATTATATTTTAATTGAAATATTACTGTATTGCGATTTTAAAATAGGTAATGAAAGTATTGCATTAGGTTAAAAAACATTGAATATTTTTGCATTTCTTTAAGCTGTCGATGAGTACCACGTCTCTAATGACGTAATATTTATCACCAATTTTATTCACTTTTATAATATTTAGCTCCATTAATATTGTCTGCAGCTTTTATCACTATAAATTAAAGAGCGATGGGTAGAAATAAAATACTATGCTAATTATTTGGTAACTTATGGCATATTTGGAAATCGGATTTTGTACAAACACATTCAAAGCCGATTTTTGAAAAATGACGACCATTTTTGTACCAGCTGACCAGTATATTCATAATTTAATAGCACTTCTCTACATTGTAAAAGAAATTCAGAATAATCTTTGATAGTGTTATAATGTTCGGTACCTAAAACTAGTAGCTGTCCCTCACTGTATCATATGTTGTGGTTTACTGAACTGGATTTGTTTGTGTATGTATTTGGATAACACCGGATTATTGGAAACTCAATTTGATTTCTATTTGTGATTAAGAGAATGAAAAATGTATTTGAAAAAGTTTAAAAGAAGATTTGATCATGTATTGATGTGTGCTGAACCAATTTGGAAAGGGTTTTTTGTTTCTTACGTATTTTGATCACTTTTTTTTTTTTTAATTATTGGTAACTCAATTAAATTATTTTGTTCTATTAAAACTTTGAGCGCCGCCTCAGCCATTGGTGGCTGACAGAGTAAAATATGATAAAAAAACTTAAAAAATGACATTGTTTTAAGCAATTACTGAAAATTTATTTAATTTTTATTTATTACAGGATAGTATCACTAACACGTTGAGTGCCGAGTCAGCCATCGGTTGCTGACAGTACGCTGTTGTTTTTCCCACACCTATAATTATGACATAGTGCCTTCCTTAGTTCTTTTTACAGTGCAGGAAGTCTTAGTTTTTGAAGTACTATTGATATTTCAAAATATAAAAATATTATTAAATATACTATGGTCAAAATGCCCTTGTGAAAAATTGCCTACCTAAGAATTTGAAGTTCGAGGTCTGGCAACGCTGCGTAAATGTGTGGAATTAATGTCTGTAAGCATTTCATTCTAAGCATAACTATTTTCTACTGCGATAAGAAAAAATGGCCTTAATATATTTACTCAACTGTATCGAGTAAATTTCAATATGTAATCAGTTAGCAGATAAATTTGTTTCTATAGATATATTGTTCAGCCCGCCTTATAGGAACCTCAATTTGATCGCGACGTCATGCGATTAAGGGAGTGAAACAATGGAAAAGGTGAAAGGTCATAACTTGAGAATAATTAATCCAGTTGTATGTGTGTGTTTTTTCTGTGGATATTAAGAAAGACGATTTAAGTCCAATGTTTTGTTAAGGAATTGATCGAGAATATTATAACCCATAAAAACAGTTTTTAAAAAATCCTTTTTTATGCATTGTAAATTTTTGTATTCATTAACACAGCGCTGATATCATAAACATTTCTATAAGTTAAATGTGAGGCAAACTACGTTTCAAAATTTATTTATTAAGAATGAACGTGAATTTATGCTCTCACATTCAAATATCATTTATTTAATTTTTCGGACTAAAGTTATTTATTTATTTATTTATTTTGGAAAGAGTTTTAACAATGGTCGGTTCAATGATATTTTAATTCGATTGGATGACGGCCAAGTTGGTTTATGAGTATTTCGTAAGTACGACCTTTTAGTGACAGTAACAGTCCCAAAATTTGATAGAATGCATTGTCATCGACATCGAATCTATCTGCCAAGCTTCAAACCGGTTGGATGATTGCAAGAGGATTAATTAGGCGCTCAGATTTTCCTCCCATCGACACACCCATCGACACAAAATCGAAGTTAATATAGAGGATTTAAAAAGAGGGAATAATACATTTTAGAATGAAATTCTTCACTATAGTAAAATTATTTCTCGATCAAAATTTAAGCTATTACTGTGTGACGTCGCTGTAGCTAAATTAACGCTGGGTCATGTAGCTATTAATTCGATAAGAAATAGAGGTTATCTATTCAAAAGATACATAGCTTTCTTATCATGGTATAAGTGATTGCAATATTTGCGCTTTCAAAATTTATTTTCAAGAATTTCTTCAATACAGGGAAAAAAATATTTTCACGTGATTTTTTTATCGGTTCCGGAATACGAATCTTTCAGAAAGTAGAAATAAATACTGTGAAATTTATTTTTATTGATATTTTAGTAGATAGTTCTAATTTATAGTTGAATTGATGCATTAATGTAAAAAATATTAGTGATGACTAAAATAATTATTTTTATTAAAAAGTTAATGAAACCTAAAAGAAAATGTTAAAAGTGTTTTTGAATTTCAATCTAAAATTCATTTTTATTCAAATATTTTTATTTTAATTAGAATAATGCTTTTTAATTCATTTCAATCTCACATTATTCATTTTTAGAAGCAATCTTAAGCTTTTTTAAAATTTCGTATAAAAGTCATTTAACAAAAATTGTGATCTCAGAAACAAGTTCGTTGAATATTTTCTTGAATTGTAGAAGCAACTTCTTTTAAATTAATTGAACATTTAAATGATAAACTTTTTAATTTTTTTTATTTTTTTTTATTTTAAGATTTTATTAAAGATATATATTTAAGGAATCAAACATTTACATAGCTTGTATTTTCTTAGAAAAACTTAACTAAGGCTTTTATTTAAAATTGTAAAAACATTCTTCAGTTTCCTACTGATTTTCCGAAAATAATACAAAAGACAAATTATACATTTTTTTCTTAAAGTCAACTTAAATAATTGTAAAAAAAAAATTGAATTTGAGGGTGCAAAAAGTTTTAATCTCGCTAAATTAAAAGTATTTTTTTATATGTTAAAAAAAAAAAAAAAAAATTGTTGTGCATTAATTTTTATTATTGTTTTCAACTTTAACAGCCCTTATCTCCAAACAGCAATTTTTAGACGCAAGGAACGTTTACTCAAAAACTATTAAAGATAAATGCCAAAACTTTTTAATATGTATTCTCACCAATGCATTACACAATTTGAGTGTAGCATTTTTCAAATATTTTGTTTAGTTTCTCGAATAAAAATTAAAAGCTCTGATGTTCTGCAAAATTTTCAAAAATTGTCATTTTTGGTGGCAATTAAACTATATAAAATCTTTAATTTCGAAAATATTACAAATTTGTTCACTCAAATTGTGTAATATATTGGTAAGAATATATGTTAAAAATTTTAGATATTTCCTTTAATATTTTTTGAGTAAATGTTTTTTACGTTTCCAAAATTGCTGTTTAGAGATATGGGTCATTAAAGTTGAAAACGGTCATTCAAATTGATGCAAAACACTTATTTTAAATATATATATATATAATACTTCTAATTTAGCAAGATTAAAACTTTTGCACCTTTGGATTCAAAATGACTTGTAGTTTTTTTACAATATAAATCTCAAAATCGATTTTTTTGACTTTCTTTAACTCCGACTCCCCATAGTGATTTGAATTTCTCACTGAATTCCATTGTTTTCGATCTATGCCTTCTCCCCTCTAATTTTGCTTCTGAAGTTGGACCATCCTGTCAGTACCGAAATTTCGTCAAATATATATATATATATATATATTTTTAAATAGTTCAAAGATGCTGAAAAGAATGATGTTTTTATCTTAAACCTTTAGTAATTACTTGCTATTTAAACATCACTAATGGACTTAACGCATTAAAACGTCGGCTTAAAGTGCCTTTTTTGAGCACTAGTGTTTTTCACAGATGTTGCAAATTCAAATCGATATATCTCCAGAACCTTTAACAATTGGCTATTCAAATTTTTGGAGCATTTAATTTACATAGTTTTAAACATTTTAACTTCGCAGAATTCAATTTTTTAAATTTTGTTTTAACCCACTGACGGTCATAAACATATATATACGACATATGATCCCCAGTTTTTCCAGCAGTACACAACATTTTTAAATTTATAAATAAAATTTAAAATAAAATATTTTTTAAATATTTTTATTAGGATGATAGTTTATAACCTATCTAAAACAAAATAAATAATAAATAATTTAAAAAAAAATATGTATTTGAATTAGAAATATAATTTAAAAATTGTTGCAGAGAAAACAACTATAGAATTTCGCCCATTCCCGTGACCGTCAGTGGGTTAAATTGTGACATTTAGCGTACAGGATACCATAAAAAAAGCACAAATTTCAATGTTTTTAACTTAGAAGATTTAGAAAGAAAAAAAAAAAAAAAAAATTGTAATTCACCTATCAAAATTCTGTGAAGATAATATTTTCTTTAAGTAATTATGTATTACAGAAAGCTTTCACTTAGCAAAAAAAGAATATTCTTTCTTAACTTACATCAATTTACGCAAACATTAATTATTATGGATTTTTCTTGCTTTTTAATTTTTTTAAATATAAATAAACACAATATTTAAAAAAAATTATCTCAAAGACATATAAATAGTATCTTACAATTAATCTAAATTTTTGAAGTAAACACCATTTATATATAAAGTTTTTTTTTTTCCTTTTCTTTCTTTTTTTCTTTTTTTTTTCTTTTTTTTTTTTCTTTCTTTTTCTTTTTATGATTTTTGGTGCCAGACACCAGTGTATACGTGATTTCATACGGTGATGATGAAATATTTAACGCAATAACGAATTCGTATCAATACAGCCTTTTTACTTTCAAATACCCATATGTTAATAATAGGGAAAGAAAGTATTGACTTCGATAAAAAGAAATCGATATTTTTGCATTTCTACACGATTTGGAACGGGCTGATTTCCAAAAAATGGCATAGAAAAAATGTCCGTGTGTGAGAGACTGTGGTCAGCATAATTCTCGAATGGATTGACCTAAGATGCCGAACTTTTGCATACGCGTTAGTGGTGGTCTGGTTATGGGACCTGTCTCTAAGTTTTTCTTCAAAATTACGCATGCGCATAAGGAAGATAGCCATTTGAAACATGTATGCTTTTTAAAGTTCTCTTAACATTCCGACCCTCGAAATTTTCGTTGAAATGCAAAAATGGCGTAAATAGTTGTAAAACGAATGTCTTTATTGCAGAGTTATCTTCTCTTTACCATTTCAACGACTGTTTTTTCCTTTGTTTCACTTACAAGAAAGGATAATTTAAGGTTTATCGAAAAAAAAAGAAAAAAAAAAAATCGCCAATATGCAGTTTTTGGAGTTTTCCCCCCCAATGTAATAAATATCCTCAAAAACATCACCAAACAGCCCATTTTTAAAAATTAATGAATGTATGACAATGAAAACCGTAAATTAAAACAATCCATGGCTAATTTAAATGCAGTGACCAGTTTAAGTGTAATTAAAAGTTGTGCAATGCTACACACCACTAGTAAATGAACGATACGTTCAGGCATGGTGTATAAAGTAGGAACATGATTTCTTTAATAAGAAAATATTCTTATTATTAATATTTAGTAAATGTTTTACACATTATTTTAATAACATGCATTCAGTCATAAAAAAATTACTTGATTGCTTTAATCTCATCAGTTATTCAGTTATTTTCTAACTGAAAAACGAATTGTGCTGCTGTAGTTGCGATAAAAGTAAGTTAAACTATATATTTATAATTATCTTAAGGGGACTTGACAACGAATTGTGCTGCTGTAGTTGCGATAAAAGTAAGTTAAACTATATATTTATAATTATCTTAAGGGGACTTGACAACGAATTGTGCTGCTGTAGTTGCGATAAAAGTAAGTTAAACTATATATTTATAATTATCTTAAGGGGACTTGACAACGAATTGTGCTGCTGTAGTTGCGATAAAAGTAGGTTAAACAATATATATTTATAATTATCTTAAGGGGACTTGACAACGAATTGTGCTGCTGTAGTTGCGATAAAAGTAAGTTAAACTATATATTTATAATTATCTTAAGGGGACTTGACAGTCACCGACACAAGCTAAAATTCAAATTTACATCTAACTTCCACTGTCCTAGAAATTATTTATTTTTTAATGTATTTACAAACTTTTTTCACAGACTTTGTAGTTTGATATTTGCAAATATAGTAATAAGGAAAAAATAATTAAAAAAATAATTATGTTTTTATTTTGTAAGATTTCTTTTCAATTAGCTCAAAACAGTGATTTTCAGCACCTAATAGGTACACTTTTTTTTAAAAAATCTATTTAATATTTCAATAAAATTTTTGAGTAGAATATTATATAAAAGTGAGTTCTATATTGATGATCTAAATTTTTTATTTTAACTGTGCGTATATTTTTTTTAATGGGAATTTTATTACATTTTTTTTTTTTTTCCTAGTTCATACAAAATATATAATTTTTTTTTTCATAGACATTAAAAGCAATATTGTCTAAAATTAGGTTATCATCGTTAATATAAATGTTAACTCAACATTAGTAATTTTTAAAAAAATATTTACAGGCTGTTTTGTCTAAAAAGTGTACCAATAATTAAAAAATCACTGTTTTGAGATAATTTCAAAAAATGCTTGTAAACTTGAAGTATTAAATTTTTAAAAATAATTTTTGCACAATTACTATATTTATAAATATTAAAAAAACACTTTTAGTGAAACAACTTTGTGAATTCATTGAGAAATAAATAATTTATAAGACATTTTAAAGTTGGATGAAAATGCAACTTTTAATTTTTTTCGGTGACTCTCAAGTCTTCTTAAACTTCGAAATCAATTTTCATTTCAAACGTCACGGATCTGTTCAATTGATATTCATTTAATTCGCATTAAACTAGAAGTAGAACGCGTTTCCAGAAATTCCAATTACTCTACTGTTAAGGAATTTCATTTGAATGATGATTTTTCTCCGTGTTCCAAGAATACTATTTGCGAAATATTTGAAGTTTTATTCAGAAAGCACTGCATCATTCTGATTTAGAAATAGCAAAGTGATGGCGCTCTTTAGTTAAGTTGACAAAATAATGAAAGCCTTAGGCTATTTTTAGAGATGTAGATTTGAAAATGAGGCTCCTTGGAGCTGTTAGCATGGCAGTTGCATTCTTCGTCCTCTGGAGTGTGATGGAGGTTGTTGCCTTTAGTATCGCTGGTAGATGGCGACCACCTACTCATCGAGATAAACGAGGATCTGTATCCAAAGTCGATAGAAACTCTGGAAGTAAAAAGAAAGCAGAAGGAAACCAACGTGGAAATAAGGAAACAGTTGTTGCTGGTGGATGGTTGGATGACCGCATTCGAAGGGACCATGAGTTTTGGAATGACTGGAACAAAAGATTGCTTCGATTTTACAGAACAAAAGAGGACGAACTCGATGATTGGCACGCATGGAGAAGTGGCAGCTTTGGCATCGAAAAGGGAAACAAGTTTAAGAAAAAGAAAAAGAAACGAGGGAGGAGACGGAGTTTGAAATGTAGTAAAAAGAAAAAAAGGAAGAGCAAGAGTGAACGTGAAAATGATAAACACTTTAAGGAGAAGAATGTTAAGACAATGGACATAGGCGAGTCGACTGCAACACAAGGATCATTGAAAGAGGGTCGGTCGCACGATAATGCTGCGTCTACTGAAATAGGAAGAACAACAAAAGATGTATCAACAAAAGAGGAAGATCCGACAAATGGTGCCGCTTCAACCGAAAAAGGTGCATTGGGTGATGAAGGTGTGTTAACTGAAAAAGATGAATTGGTAGGTTATAAAGAGTCAACTGAAAGAGATAGATTGGATGATAAAAGTGAGACAGTTGAAAAAGGTGAATTGATTGATGACGATGCATCCCTTAAAAAGTCTGAATTAAAGGACCATAGGGGCTCAACTAAAAAAGATGGATTAGGTGATAATATTTTGTCAAATCTAAAAGCTGAATTTCGTGGTAATGGGGTGTCAACCGGAAAAGCCGAATTAGTTACTGATGGTATGTCAGCTGAAAAAAGTGGAAAAGGCAATAAAGGTATGTTAGATAAAATATTGGGATCAGGAGACAGGGGTGGTGGGTCAACAGAAAATTCTGAGTTGGTTGATGATAATGGGGTAACTGAAAAATATGGATCGATAGAAAATATTGGGTCAAGCAATGATAATGAAGAGGAAGCTATATCGAGTGATGTTGGAAGATCAGTGGAAGAGATTAGGTCAACAGAAAAAGGTGAGTTGGCTTCAGAAGGTAGATCAACAAAATTTAGTGGAACGAATAATGGCGATAGGTCAAATATAGAAAATAGATCAGAAGAGAAGATTGAGTTGATTGCAGAAGGTAGATCAATGATGGATAGTGGAAAGAGTGATGATGGTAGGACAAATGAAGACTCTGGATTAACGGACAAAAATTTTTTGACTGCAGAAGGTAGATCAATAAAAAACAGGAGAACGAGTGATGACGAGTCAATAGCAGAGTCTGGAATAACAGAAGAGAACGCGTTGACTGCTAAAAGTTGGTCATTAATAGATGGTGGATCAACTGAAGAAGACTCTGGATTAACAGAAAAAAAATTGTTGACTGCAGAAGGCAGATCAATAAAAAATAGGGGAACGAGTGATGACGAGTCAATAGCAGAGTCTGGATTAACAGAAGAGAATGTGTTGACTGCTAAAAGTTGGTCATTAATAGATGGTGGATCAACTGAAGAAGACTCTGGATTAACAGAAATTTTTTTTTTGACTGCAGAAGGTAGATCAATAAAAAATAGGGGAACGAGTGATGACGAGTCAATAGCAGAGTCTGGATTAACAGAAGAGAATGCGTTGACTGCTAAAAGTTGGTCATTAATAGATGGTGGATCAACTGAAGAAGACTCTGGATTAACAGAATTTTTTTTTTTGACTGCAGAAGGTGGATCAATAAAAAATAGGGGAACGAGTGATGACGAGTCAATAGCAGAGTCTGGATTAACAGAAGAGAATGCGTTGACTGCTAAAAGTTGGTCATTAATAGATGGTGGATCAACTGAAGATGGATTTTCAAGTGATGTTGGGTCGAATGAAGATGAGAGGCTGACAGAAAAAGAAAAATCGATGAAAAATGAAGAGTTCAGTCATGATGGTGGTAGGTTGACAAAGGATGTAGATCAAGTGGGGACAACAGGAAAACATAGTGAGTTGGGTGGGTTGAATTTAAAAAATGAAATAAGTGATGCCAATGTGACAACGGAAGAAAATCAATCAGGTATTGAAGGTGTGCTAAAATATGAAAGTGGATCAGTGGAAGATGGCGGTTCGAGTGTTGTTAATAGGCTGAATGAAAAGGGTGATTCAAATGATAATACTGCGACTTCCGAAAATAATCGATCAATGAAAGGTGGCGGCTTGAGTGATACTAATGAACCAAGAGATGATAGTGGATTGACTGAAGTTGCTGGAACAAGAGAAGAAGCCGAGTGGACTAAAGAGAGTAGAACAATGGATGGTCCAAATGATAATAGTGATGTGTCAATGATAGAGGATCACCAAAACAAAGTAGATCAATTGAGTAGCATTGGTTTGACAACTGAAGATGGTGGATCAAATGATTATAGATGGTTGCCTGAAAGAGAGATCTCGAACAAAGGTGGTGGGTGGAGTGAAAAAAATAAGTCTACGGAAAAAAGTGAAGCTAGAAATAGTATTGTATCAACAGATAAACATTTATCAATGGAAGATGATGGGCTGAGTGCTGATAAAGGTTTAACAGAAACAGCCGTATCGAAGTATAACTATAGACCGAGTGACGAGAGTAGGTCAGTAGAAGATGATGGATCAACAGCACAGGGTGAATTGATAAAAGGGAGATGGCTGAAGGTTGGATATGAGGGATCCATGGATTCGTCAAAGTGTATTTTTGGTACTACTACGATATGGTTTGACACGAGTAATGACCATGTGATAAAAACTGTTAGTGGATCAATGAATGATATTGGTATGTCAATGGAAAAAGGTAGTACAACACCTGGGGTTAGTGCAACAGTAGGGGTTTTCACAAATGATAATCAAAATCTTAGTGAAGGAAGTTGGTTGAATGGAGAAGGGAATTCAACATTAGAGCAGGATTTGCTTACAAAGGGAGATGATGGATCCACTGATACGTCAAGGAATAAATTTGGTACTACGACGGAGAGTTTTGACTCCAGTAATGATGAGGTGTTAGAAATTGTGAGTGTATCAATGAGTGATGTTGGTAGGTATAAGGAAAATGCTAGTGCAACAGAAGAGGTTTTCACAAATGATGATAAAAATCTTAGTGAAAGAAGTTGGTTTAATGGAGAAGAGAAAACAACATTAGAGAAGGATTTGCTTACAAAGGGAGATGATGGATCCACTGATACGTCAAGGAATAAATTTGGTACTACGACGGAGAGTTTTGACTCCAGTAATGATGAGGTGTTAGAAAGTGTGAGTGTATCAATGAGTGATGTTGGTAGGTATAAGGAAAATGCTAGTGCAACAGAAGAGGTTTTCACAAATGATGATAAAAATCTTAGTGAAAGAAGTTGGTTTAATGGAGAAGAGAAAACAACATTAGAGAAGGATTTGCTTACAAAGGAAGATGATGGATCCACTGATACGTCAAGGAATAAATTTGGTACTACGACGGAGAGTTTTGACTCCAGTAATGATGAGGTGTTAGAAAGTGTGAGTGTATCAATGAGTGATGTTGGTAGGTATAAGGAAAATGCTAGAGCAACAGAAGAGGTTTTCACAAATGATGATCAAAATCTTAGTGAAAGAAGTTGGTTGAATGGAAAAGAGAAAACAACATTAGAGAAGGATTTGCTTACAAAGGGAGATGATGGATCCACTGATACGTCAAGGAATAAATTTGGTACTACGACGGAGAGTTTTGACTCCAGTAATGATGAGGTGTTAGAAAGTGTGAGTGTATCAATGAGTGATGTTGGTAGGTATAAGGAAAATGCTAGAACAACAGAAGAGGTTTTCACAAATGATGATCAAAATCTTAGTGAAAGAAGTTGGTTGAATGGAGAAGAGAAAACAACATTAGAGAAGGATTTGCTTACAAAGGGAGATGATGGATCCACTGATACGTCAAGGAATAAATTTGGTAGTACGACGGAGAGTTTTGACTCCAGTAATGATGAGGTGTTAGAAAGTGTGAGTGTATCAATGAGTGATGTTGGTAGGTATAAGGAAAATGCTAGAGCAACAGAAGAGGTTTTCACAAATGATGATCAAAATCTTAGTGAAAGAAGTTGGTTGAATGGAGAAGAGAAAACAACATTAGAGAAGGATTTGCTTACAAAGGGAGATGATGGATCCACTGATACGTCAAGGAATAAATTTGGTAGTACGACGGAGAGTTTTGACTCCAGTAATGATGAGGTGTTAGAAAGTGTGAGTGCATCAATGAGTGATGTTGGTATGTATAAGGAAAAGGCTAGTGCAACAGAAGAGGTTTTCACAAATGATGATCAAAATCTTAGTGAAAGAAGTTGGTTGAATGGAGAAGAGAAAACAACATTAGAGAAGGATTTGCTTACTAAGGGAGATGATGGATCCACTGATACGTCAAGGAATAAATTTGGTACTACGACGGAGAGTTTTGACTCCAGTAATGATGAGGTGTTAGAAAGTGTGAGTGTATCAATGAGTGATGTTGGTAGGTATAAGGAAAATGCTAGAGCAACAGAAGTGGTTTTCACAAATGATGATCAAAATCTTAGTGAAAGAAGTTGGTTGAATGGAGAAGAGAAAACAACGTTAGAGAAGGATTTGCTTACAAAGGGAGATGATGGATCCACTGATACGTCAAGGAATAAATTTGGTACTACGACGGAGAGTTTTGACTCCAGTAATGATGAGGTGTTAGAAAGTATGAGTGTATCAATGAGTGATTTTGGTAGGTATAAGGAAAAGGCTAGTGCAACAGACGAGGTTTTCACAAATGATGATCAAAATCTTAGTGAAAGAAGTTGGTTGAATGGAGAAGAGAAATCAACATTAGAGCAGGATTTGCTTACAAAGGGAGATGATGGATCCACTGATACGTCAAGGAATAAATTTGGTAGTACGACGGAGAGTTTTGACTCCAGTAATGATGAGGTGTTAGAAAGTGTGAGTGTATCAATGAGTGATGTTGGTAGGTATAAGGAAAAGGCTAGTGCAACAGAAGAGGTTTTCACAAATGATGATCAAAATCTTAGTGAAAGAAGTTGGTTGAATGGAGAAGAGAAATCAACATTAGAGCAGGATTTGCTTACAAAGGGAGATGATGGATCCACTGATACGTCAAGGAATAAATTTGGTACTACGACGGAGAGTTTTGACTCCAGTAATGATGAGGTGTTAGAAAGTGTGAGTGTATCAATGAGTGATGTTGGTAGGTATAAGGAAAAGGCTAGTGCAACAGAAGAGGTTTTCACAAATGATGATCAAAATCTTAGTGAAAGAAGTTGGTTGAATGGAGAAGAGAAATCAACATTAGAGCAGGATTTGCTTACAAAGGGAGATGATGGATCCACTGATACGTCAAGGAATAAATTTGGTACTACGACGGAGAGTTTTGACTCCAGTAATGATGAGGTGTTAGAAAGTGTGAGTGTATCAATGAGTGATGTTGGTAGGTATAAGGAAAAGGCTAGTGCAACAGAAGAGGTTTTCACAAATGATGATAAAAATCTTAGTGAAAGAAGTTGGTTGAATGGAGAAGGGAAATCAACTTTATTGCAGAATCTGCTTATGACCAAAGAAGATGGATCCACAGATCCTTCAAGGTATAAATTTAGAAGTACGAAGGAGAGGTTTGATTCAAGTAATGATAATGTGTTAAAACTTACAAGTGGATATATGAGTGAAATTGGAAGGTCTATAGAAAAAGATACTACAACAGATGGGGTTAGCAAAAATAATGATGAAAATCATAGCAAAGGTATTTGGGTAAATGGAGAAGAGGAATCAACTGTAGAGAAGGATTGGCTGATAACTGTAGACAATGTATCGGTAGAAACGTCAAGGAATAAATTTACTAGTACGAAGGAAAGTTTTGATTCGAGTAATGATGAAGCGTTAAAACGTGATAGTGAATATATGAATCATATTGGTAAGTCTATGGAAGAAAGGAGTGCAACAGTAGGGGATGGGACAAATAAAGACGATAATCTTAGTGAAGTTGGTTGGTCGAATAGAGGAATTGAATCAATTGTAAATGATGAATTTCTGTCGGTCGGAAGTGATGGATCCATTGAAATGTCAAGGTATAAATATAGTAGTAAAACGGAAAGGTTTGACTCGAGTATTGGTTATTTGGTGAAAAGTGTTAGTAAATCAATGAGTGGTATTGGGAGGTCTACAGTAAAAGATAACGGAACAGATGGGGTCATCAAAAATGATGGAAATATTAGTAAAGGTAGTTGGTTGAATGGAGAATACGAAAGAATTGTAGATGACGGTTGGCTGTTGGCTGAAAATGATGGATCTATGCATATGTCGAGGTATAAATTTGGTAGTACGACGGAGAGTTTTGACTCCAGTAATGATGAGGTGTCAGAAAGTGTATGTGTATCAATGAGTGATATTGGTAGGTATGAGGAAAAGGCTAGTGCAACAAAAGAGGTTTTCATAAATGATGATAAAAATCTTATTGAACGAAGTTGGTTGAATGGAGAAGGGAAATCAACATTAGAGCAAGATTTGTTTCCAAAGGAAGATGATGGATCCACAGATACGACAAGGAATAAATTTGATAGTACGACGGAGATTTTTTACTTCAGTAATGATGAGGTGTTAGAAAGTGTAATTGTATCAATGAGTGCTATTGGTAAGTATGAGGAAAAGGATAGTACAACAGAAGAGGTTTTCACAAATGATGATGCAAATTTTAGTGCAGGAAATTGGTTGAATGGGGAAGGGAAATCCACATTGGAGCAGGATTCGCTTACAAAGGAAGATGATGGATCCACAGACAAGTCAAGGAATAAATTTGATAGTACGACGGAGATTTTTGACTTCAGTAATGATGAGGTGTTAGACAGTGTAAGTGTATCAATGAGTGATATTGGTAGGTATGAGGAAAAGGATAGTGCAACAGAAGAGGTTTTAATAAATAATGATAAAAATTTTAGTGCAGGAAATTGGTTGAATGGGGAAGGAAAATCCACATTGGAGCAGGATTCGCTTACAAAGGAAGATGATGGATCCACAGACAAGTCAAGGAATAAATTTGGTAGTACGACGAAGAGTTTTGACTCCAGTAATGATGAGGTGTTAGAAAGTGTAAGTGTATCAATGAGTGATGTTGTTAGGTATAAAGAAAAGGCTAGAGCAACAGAAGAGGTTTTTACAAATGATGATAAAAATCTTAGTGAAAGAAGTTGGTTGAATGGAGAATTCAAATCAACTTTAGAACAGAATTTGCTTATTACCCAAGAAGATGGATCCACAGTTCCGGCAAGGTATAAATTTAGAAGTACGACGGAGAGATTTGATACAAGTAATGATGATATGTTAAAAATTACAAGTGGATCTATGAGTGAAATTGGTAGGTCTATGGAAAAAAATACTACAACAGATGGGGTTAGAACAAATAATGATGAAAATCATAGTGAAAGTAGTTGGGTAAATGGAGAAGAGGAATCAACTGTAGAGAAGGATTGGCTGATAACTGTAGAAAATTTATCGGTAGAAACGTCAAGGAATAAATTTAGTAGTACGAAGGAAAGTTTTGATTCGAGTAATGATGAAGTGTTAAAAAGTGATAGTGGATATATGAATCATATTGGTAAGTCTATGGACGAAGGGAGTACTACTGTAGGGGTTGGCACAAATAAAGACGATAATCTTAGTGAAGTTGGTTGGTCGAATGGAGAAATTGAATCAATTGTAAATGATGAAGGGCTGTTGGTTGGAAGCGATAAATCCATTGAATTGTCAAGGTATAAATATAGTAGTAAAACGGAAAGGTTTGACTCGAGTATTGGTTATTTGATGAAAAGTGTTAGTAATTCAATGAGTGGTATTGGGAGGTCTACAGTAAAAGATAACGGAACAGATGGTGTCATCACAAATGATGGAAATATTAGTGAAGGTAGTTATTTGAATGGAGAAGCGAAGCCATTTTTAGAGCAGGTTCTGTTTGTGACCGGAGAAGATCGATCTACAGAATCGTCAATGTATGAATTTAATAGTACGACGGAGAAGTTTGATTCGAGTACTGTTGTTGTGCTAAAAACTGATAGTGGATCTATAAGTGATATTGGTATGTATAAGGAAAAGGCTAATGCAACAGAAGGGGTTGAAACAAATATTGAAGATAATTTTAGGGTTGGTAGTTGGTCGAATATAGAATACGAATCAATTGTAGATGATGATTGGCTGTTGGCTCAAAATGATGGATCCACTGATACGTCAAGGAATAAATTTGGTAGTACGACGGAGAGTTTTGACTCCAGTTATGATGAGATGTTAGAAAGTGTAAGTGTATCAATGAGTGATGTTGTTAGGTATAAGGAAAAGGCTAGAGCAACAGAAGAGGTTTTCACAAATGATGATAAAAATTTTAGTGAATCAAATCGCTTGAATGGAGAAGGGAAATCAACATTGGAGCAGGATTTGCTTACAAAGGGATATGATGGATCCACAGACACGTCAAGGAATAAATTTGGTAGTACGACGGAGAGTTTTGACTCCAGTAATGATGAGGTGTTAGAAAGTGTAAGTGTATCAATGAGTGAAGTTGTTAGGTATGAGGAAAAGGCTAGAGCAACAGAAGAGGTTTTCACAAATGATGATAAAAATTTTAGTGAAGGAAATTGGTTGAATAGAGAAGGGAAATCAACATTGGAGCAGGATTTGCTTACAAAGGGATATGATGGATCCACAGATACGTCAAGGAATAAATTTGGTAGTACGACGGAGAGTTTTGACTCCAGTAATGATGAGGTGTTAGAAAGTGTAAGTGTATCAATGAGTGATGTTGTTAGGTATGAGGAAAAGGCTAGAACAACAGAAGAGGTTTTCACAAATGATGATAAAAATCTTAGTGAAAGAAGTTGGTTGAATGGAGAATTCAAATCAACTTTAGAACAGAATTTGCTTATTATCCTAGAAGATGGATCCACAGTTCCGACATGGAATAAATTTAGAAGTACGACGGAGAGATTCGATTCAAGTAATGATGATATGTTAACAATTACAAGTGGATCTATGAGTGAAATTGGTAGGTCTATGGAAAAAAATACTACAACAGATGGGGTTAGCACAAATAATGATGAAAATCATAGTGAAAGTAGTTGGGTAAATGGAGAAGAGGAATCAACTGTAGAGAAGGATTGGCTGATAACTGTAGAAAATTTATTTGTAGAAACGTCAAGGAATAAATTTAGTAGTACGAAGGAAAGTTTTGATTCGAGTAATGATGAAGTGTTAAAAAGTGATAGTGGATATATGAATCATATTGGTAAGTCTATGGACGAAGGGAGTGCTACAGTAGGGGTTGGAACAAATAAAGACGATAATCTTAATGAAGTTGGTTGGTCGAATGGAGAAATTGAATCAATTGTAAATGATGAAGGGCTGTTGGTTGGAAGTGATGAATCCATTGAATTGTCAAGGTATAAATATAGTAGTAAAACGGAAAGGTTTAACTTGAGTATTGGTTATTTGTTAAAAAGTGTTAGTAAATCAATGAGTGGTATTGGGAGGTCAACGGTAAAAGATAAAGGAAAAGATGGGGCTAGTACAAATGATGGAAATAGTAGTGAAGGTAGTTGGTTGAATGGAGAAGCGCAGCCATTTTTAGAGCAGTTTCTGTTTGTGACCGGAGAAGATCGATCTACAGAATCGTCAATGTATGAATTTAATAGTACGACGGAGAAGTTTGATTCGAGTATTGATGTTGTGCTAAAAACTGATAGTGG
This sequence comes from Linyphia triangularis, assembly GCA_963978545.1. Taxonomy (NCBI): domain Eukaryota; kingdom Metazoa; phylum Arthropoda; class Arachnida; order Araneae; family Linyphiidae; genus Linyphia; species Linyphia triangularis. Next base: position 79,584,741 of record OZ021727.1, on the reverse strand, counting down.
ATCTATAAGTGATATTGGTATGTATAAGGAAGAGGCTAATGCAACAGAAGGGGTTGAAACAAATATTGAAGATAATTTTAGGGTTGGTAGTTGGTCGAATATAGAATACGAATCAATTGTAGATGATGATTGGCTGTTGGCTCAAAATGATGGATCCACTGATACGTCAAGGAATAAATTTGGTAGTACGACGGAGAGTTTTGACTCCAGTTATGATGAGATGTTAGAAAGTGTAAGTGTATCAATGAGTGATGTTGGTAGGTATAAGGAAAATGCTAGAGCAACAGAAGAGGTTTTCACAAATGATGATAAAAATCTTAGTGAAAGAAGTTGGTTGAATGGAGAAGGCAAATCAACTTTAGCACAGAATTTGCTCATGACCAAAGAAGATGGATCCACAGATTCGTCAAGGTATAAATTTAGAAGTAGGACGGAGAGGTTTGATTCAAGTAATGATGATGTGTTAAAAATTACAAGTGGATCTATGAGTGAAATTGGTAGGTCTATAGAAAAAGATACTACAACAGATGGCGTTAGCACAAATAAAGATGAAAATCATACTTAAGGTTAGTTGGGTAAATGGAGAAGAGGAATCAACTGTAGAGAAGGATTGGCTGATAACTGTAGACAATTTATTGGTAGATACGTCTAGTAATAAATTTAATAGTACGAAGGAAGGTTTTCAAACGAGTAACGATGAAGTGTTAAAAAGTGACAGTGGATATAGGAATCATATTCTGGATTATATCGTCCTTTTATCTCCAGTTTTTCCAACAATATACAACAATTTTTAAATTTATAAATAAAATTTTAAATAAAATATTTTTTTTTTAATGTTTTTATGAGGATAATAGTATAAAACCCATTTGGAACAAATTTAATAAAAAAATAAATTAAATTAATTATATTTTAGAATCAGAAATATAATTTAAAAATTATTGCAGGGAAAACAACTGTACAATTTCACCCATTCCCTGGACGCTCAATGGGTTAAAAACTCTAAGTAAATCAATGAATGATATTGGTAAGTCTATGGAAAAAGACAGTGCAACAGAAGGAGTTCGAACAAATAATGAGGAAAATTTTAGTGAAAGTTGTTGTTTGAATGGAGAAGGGAAATCAACACTAGAGCAGGATTTGCTTATAACCGGAGACGATGGATTCACAGACATGTCAAGTCATAAATTTAGTAGTACGACGGAGTGGGTTTATGAGAGCAATGATCATGTGTTAATAAATAATAATGGATCTATGAGTGATATTGGTAAGTCTATGAAAAAATGAAGTGCAACAGTAGGGATGGGCACAAATAAAGACGATAATCTTAGTGAAGGTGTTTGATCGAATGGAAATAATTGAATCAATTGTAGATAATGAATGGCTGTTGGTTGGAAGTGATGTATCCATAGATACGTTAAGTTATAAATATAGTAGTACAACGGAAAGGTTTGACTCGAGTATTGATCATGTGTTTGAAAAAGTTAGTGGATCAATGGGTGTTATTGGTATATCTATGGGAAACGATAGTGCAACAGAAGGGGTTGCCACAACTAATGATGATAGTCTTAGTGAAAGTAATTGGTCGAAAAGAAAAATTGAATCATTGTAAATGACGATTTGCTGTTGGCTGGAAATGATGGATCCATGGAAACGACGAGTTATAACCTTGGTAGTACAACACATATGTTTTACTCGAGTAATGATGTGTTAAAAAGTGTTACTTGATCAATGAGTGATATTGCTAGGAGTATGAAAAAAGATAGAGCAACAGAAGGGTTGGGCCATTATGATGAAAATAATCATAGTGAAGGTAATGAAAATAATCAACCTAAAGAAATCGAATCAATTGTAGATGGTGATTGGCTGTTGGCTGGAAATGACTGATCCATCGATACGTCGATATTTAAATTTGGTAGTTCAAGAGATATGTTTGACTCGAGTAATTAAGTGTGAGTAGATCAATTAGTGATATTGGTACGTCTCAGGAAAAAGATAGTGTAACGGAAGGGGTTGGCACGTATGATGATGTTAATCTTAGTGAAGAAAGATTTTTGAATGGAGAAATTAAATCAACTGTAGAGGAGGATTGGCTGTTAACCGGAGATAATGGATCCATTGATAGGTTGAAGCAGAACTTTGGTGGTGCCATGGAGAGGCATAACTCGATTAATAGTAAAGTGTTGAAAAAGGCTAGTGGATCAATGAGTGATGCTGGTAGTTTTATTGAAAAGGATAGGTCAAAAGAAGAGTTTGGCACAAATGATGAATGCTATGATAATGAAGGTAGCAGTTGGTCGAATGGAGAAATCGAATCATTTGTAGATAATGAATGGCTGTTGGCCGGAAATGATGTATCCAAGGTTACGTCGAGTTTTCAATTTACAAGTACAACAGAGGGGTTTGACTCGAGTGATAATGTTATGTTAAGAAGTGTTAGTAGATCAATGAGTGATATTGTTAGCTTTATGGGAAATGATTTAGAAAACAGAAGTGATTGGCACAAATAATAATAGAAATCTTAGAGAGGGTAGTTTGTTGAATGGAGAAGGGGAATCAATAGTAAAGGAGGTTATGCTGATGACCGGAGACGATGGATCCATGGATAGGTCGATGTATAAATTTGGTAGTGCAATAGAGAGGTATGCCTCAAGTACTAGTAAAGTATCAAAAAGTGTTAGTAGATCAATGAGTGTCATTGGTAGGTCTATGAAAAAAGATAGTGCAACAGAATGGGTTGGTGAAAATGATAGAAATCTTATTCTAGGTCATTGGTCGAATGCAGAAGGGGAATCAATTGTAGAAGAGGATGGGCTGATATCTGGAAAAGATGGATTCATGGATAGGTTGACGTTTAACTTTGGTAGTACAATTTATAGTTATGACTCGAAGGATAGTAAAGTACTAAAAAATGTTATTGGATTAATGAAAGGTATTCGTGGGTCTAAAGAAAAAGGAAGTTCAACAGAAGAGGATGGCACATATGATGATGGTAATCTTAAAATAGGAAGCTGGTGGAATGGTGAAGGTGAATTCATTGTAAATGATGATTGGCTGATGACTGGAAATGATGAATCCATGGATAAGTCGAGGTTTAAATTTGGTATTACAAAAGAAAGGTTTGACTCGAGTAATGATAATGTGTTAAGAAGTGTTAGTATATCGATTAGTGATTTTGGTAGGTTCATTGAAAAATATAGTGCAACAGGAGGGATTGGCACAAATAATGATGGAGATCTTAGTGAAGGTAGTTGGTCGAATGGGGAAGGTACTTCTATTGTAGAGTATCACGGGGTGATGGTTGAGGATGGTGGTTCTAATAAAAATTCTATTTTCGTAATTGAAAGTTCAACAGAAAGTTTATATTCGAGAAAAGTTGATAATTTGAAAACTGCTAGTGGATCAATGAGTATTAAGGGTGAGCCAATAGCAGACATGGATGAGTTACCTAAAGAAGAAATATCAACGAAAAATATGAATTACGAAGTTGGAATGGTCACTCAAGAATTTGGTTCTAGTAAATTTGGTGGAACGAGCTATGTTAGTAGGTCAAGTGAAGTTGGTTCAGTGGAAGTTAAGTTGACTGCAGGTGTTAGATTAATTAACATTACGAGTGTTAATAAAGGACCCCCCCCCCCCTATATTACTGAGTCGACTAAAGATGCTGTGTCTGAAGCAAATGAGGACTGTCCTTCTGAAGTTAGATATATGAATGGGAAGAGTGATAATGGTTTTGGGTGGAAAACTGTTACTTCAAAAGTTGGTTCAATTGATGTTGACGCAGGACCGATTGATCATAATATTTGTGGACCTAATGATGTTAGTAAGTCACCTGAAGATAACTTATCAACGAAAGAGGAGGCGTTGTATGCAGCGAGTAGATCAAGGGAATGGACAATTTATGATGATGGTTGGTCTAAGACGGACACTCAAAAAGGTGTTTAAAATTATGATAGTCGATGGATTGATGTCAGTCGACTGACTGAAAACTTTAGATCAACGGAAATGGTGGGGTCACCTGCAATTGGTAATTTCATGCACAGGTCAGGTGATGATGCTTTTGGGTGGATGATAACCACTCAAAAGGTGGCTTGATTGTATAAAGTAAACCAAGTGATGTTAGTAGATTGACAGCAGAAGGTGGATCAGCAGAAGATAATTTTTTTTTATAGATGGTAGAACGATGCATGGGATGAGCGATTATGGTGCATGGTCGATACCGATGGTAAAAAGATTAAGGTAGATGAAGTGACTGTATCTGTTCATATGAATGTTTATGGTGTTACGAATGAAAAAGGAGGCTCAATTGATAGTACCAATCTAACTGAAGGTGGAGGAACGGGTGGTAATCGTAGATTGAATACAGAAGATGGGTCAGCGAAAAAGGGTGCTTTGAGTAATGAAGGTGTACCAGTAGATAAAAGTGGATCGATGGAAAATGGTGCACTAAGACCCGTCGGCTGATAAAAGTGAAACGAATGATAAAGTTGAGTCAACTGAAGAAAATGGATCAACAAAAACTGCTGGTGATAGTGGGTTGACTGAAGAAGTGAGTCCAGTGATGATGAGTTGAGGGATGATGGTATGTTGATTGATGATGGTGAGTTAAGTGATGATGGTTTTAGTGGTGATAGTGGGTTCAGGGATGATAGTGAGTTGAGTGATGATGGTGGGTTCAGTGATTTGGGTTAGTGAGTGGGTGGATTTATTGGTGATGGTAGTTCGAGTGATGGCTTTTGGGGTTGGTGATGATGGTGGACTGAGTGACTATGGTTTGTCATATAGAAATAGTGAATCATTAGAAGATAAGTTTATAACTCATCCCAGCATCATCACTCAGAGTTCAACTGAAAACATTACATCAAAGGAAAAAAGTGAATTATGGAGCATGATAAGAAAATGGGTGATAATAAAACTGTGGCAGGCGCCCTAGAAAGAAAGATGTGTACCTAAAAACATTGTTTTTCGTTTGAAGAAGGTCTATCAACAGAGAAATGATCACCAATACAATATTAATCAATAAAGCTCTCAGAGATCATTGGTCATATAGTGAGCAGAACTTACCAAAATGTAAATATAAACTTTATGGTTGCATCTTTTAATGGTTACACTAATTATTTTCGATGACTGAAGAATTCACTTCACTCGTCAATTATACTTGCTTTTAATTTTTACACGCAGACTAACAAATAATAATGAGGAAGCAGATTTTATTTTCATAAAAATAAAGTAGATGTTGTTATAAAACCAGCAAAATGGAATAATCGACCACACAGTGATTGGAAATCAAAAATATTATCTAACAAACAACCGTAATTTACTTTGTTGAGATAGCTCAAGCCCAATGAATTATAAATGGATTATTGCAGCCACAATTAAAAAAAAAAATCAACTGCTTGGGTCTAGGGTTTAGAGTGAAATATAAATATTTCTTATCATGGTTTATGTAGGGAATGTTGCAAATTAAAAATTTTGAAAATATACACTTTAATATTGATTAAATGAACATTTAATGTAAGCATGCTATAACTTTTTCAAGTCTTTGAAAATAAAATAATGCTTTAAGTTTTGAAATAATTAACAGGAACATCTATGCAAGTAAATGTTCCTACGTTACCATTAGAGAATACATTCGCCATTTTATATGAAACAGACTCAACTCTGATTTTGCAGTAGTTTTAGAAATATATTGATAATCAGCTAAATCATATAGTAGCATTGTAACGGATTGATAATTTACGATTTATGTGTTTGTTGCAATTGGATTTGATTCTCGTATTGTTCATAATTGCCCAATGTTTGAATTATGTGAACTCTATTTTCAGACACATGCTGACATCACCTTTTACAAAATCACCTTTTTCACAACTCTTATTTATAAGGTGACCATATATGTCCCGATTTTGGCTGGACTGTTCCACTTGCATCTCGCTGATGGAATGTTCCTCCAAACTGTCCCGTTTTCCCCTAACAGAGTCCCGCCAAAGTCCTTCTAAACAAAACAAAAATGTCTTCATAACTTTAAAACTAACAGATTGGGTAACTGATGAAGTTTCTGGAGGTAGAAACATCTAATCACATAACAAATTGATTATATCGTACCGTCAACTCAATGCTACAACCAGATTACTCCAAAATAAGGATATAAAGGAATAAGGTCATAAAGGAGGCGTTGAGCACCAGAAAGGATCATCGCACAATTTGATTTATTAAAGCAGTTCGAACGAAATAAGGTTTATCCATCTTATAGCTAAGTTTATTACTAAGTTGGCAATAAGATAACATATGATCCGTTCTGGCCTGAATGGTTTTGAAAAAATGGGAAAGAAACAACAAATATCCATTTGTGGGCAGTTCTGGCTTTCATCGCCTCAAATAATCTGCCTTCATTGTATGCTACGAGTGAATAGCAAGCAATATGCAAACATATTCTATTTATATTCAAGCCAATCTGCTGTAGTATGATTTCAATGCTTTGAAAAAATTTCAAATGAGTTTTTCCAAAACTATGATTTTGACTACAGAAACTGTGCCAAACTTTTCCAAAACTATGATTTTACAACTACATAACTGAAAAATCATACTTTTAGAAAAACGCCTTTGAAAATTTATCAAAGCATTGATATCATACTACAGCCTAATGGCTTGACAATAAATAGAATATGATAGCATCTTGCTTGCTATTCACATACCATTATAATGACGATATGCCATATCATCTGGATATGTGGTATAATCACCTGGATATATCTCAGACCTTTTCAACACCTTGCTTATACCTCTAATGTACAAGGATGCAAGGTTCATATGACAAGAATGCAACCTTTTTAAAAGCTTGAAAAAAGGGTTATAGTCCATAGTTGACAAGATTTTCAAAATGTTTACACGACCAACCTTTCAACAAGGTTTAGACTGTAAAGGGTGAGAAAACATTATTATAATTAGCTTGCTACAAGGCTTATACTGAATATATGTTCCCATCTACAATAAACTTTTTCGTAGGGTTGCCATCGTAAACCTTTTCATTTAACCCTTAATAAATCCTTGTCATGTTGTAACCCTGTAACCTTGGTTACTGCATGTCCAATGACAAGTTAATGATTAGGTTTTCGTAAGATTAAGGGATGGTATATGGTATATCATCCAGTGGATTAACAATAGTATGATATTAGGGATATTCTCTGTCCAACATTGCTGAAGAAATGCTTGTATGATTTGAAAAAATTCCTTAAATAATACAGGTCAAGAGCAGGACTATTACAATTTGTTTAACACGAACATTGTTTTTTTTATTATAGGAGTGAAGATTCCATAAAAACCTTTTCCTTGTGCTAAAAAGGATGATGATTGAGAAAGAAAGCTCATACAATTTCGGATCTTCGAATCATATGATATATTTAATAAAAATCTATTTAAAGTTCAATTTATGAATGAATCTCCCAATAAATAACTAAACAATTTCTTGAATGTCAAATGTATGAGTTAAGATAAAATTTTGACATTTTGTGATAAAATGTGGTATAAATAACAACAATGTATGTTCTATCTATACAAAATTAATAAAATCAAGTGTTATTTCAATAATTGTGCATATTTTAAAATCCTTTATGTTTACTTTGATTTTGTGTGTGTTTGTGGCGCGCAAATATTCCACGTGTTAATTAACACACTTACCTTCATGCAATCGAGCTGACACTTGGCAGATAAATTTGTTGTCGATGACAATACATTCTACCAAGTTTTGGAGACTGTCACTAAAAGGGTGCTTTGAAAAATGTTCAAATAAGTTTTTCCAAAACTATGATTTTGACTACAAAAACTATGCCAAACTTTTCCAAAACTATGATTTTGACTAAAAAACTAGGCCAAACTTTTCCAAAACTATGATTTTATGGACGTTTCTAAAAATACAAAACTAAATTAGCTTACCACAATTGCTGAAACCAATATCCTATCTGATAATCTCAAGCTATTAAACCTAAACGAAAGCAACACATTACTAGAATGAAATACAGACAACACCAGACAACTGGCGACAAACGAAAGACGTTGACATTGACCTTGACGTGACGTCAGTTCAGTGTGAGAGAAGTACGCTTCAAAAAGTGAGCGTAAAAAACAATATTTAGTACATGAAGTTTTATTTTTAATTCATATCTTTCCCAAGTTTATTGGCTAATTATATAAAATAAATCTGTGCTAGTTTGGATGCCAGTGCTATATTTTTGTTTATTACAGTCATGACAAACAAAACATAGAATATTCTCGGTGGCCTTTTTTTTTTTTTTTTTTCTATTTAATATTTAACACTGGTCAACGGGCGCTGAATCTGCCAATGTTTTCTTCGTAGTGGTCAATAAATAAGAAAAGTCAATCTGCCCTCAAAATCATTTAAATATGTTACAACTGCACATAACACTTGGTGATGCATATAAAAGATTTATATCGAAGCTTTTTTTTTTTATCTGAATTTTTAAAATCTTGAAATTACAGGAAACTAACTGTCTTGCAAAAAATAAACGGTATTTACACGCCCCCCCCCCCCCCACACCCATCACAAAAAAAAAGAAGCCAAAATGAGGATTTTAGCGATACACTTTTCAAAATTTTTTATATTATCCTTTCTTGTACGTGAAATTGAGGAGAGAAGAAAAAACTATCGTTGATGAGGTATGCTCAAGGAAAGAGAGTACTGTGTTTAAGACATTCGTTTTTCAACTTTGTACGCCATAAAAGCATTTTTACGGGAATTTAGGAGGTGGGGATGTTTAGAACACCTTCAGAAGAATTACCACAGTGATTTTGAACAAAATCGTGAGAGACGGGGTTTTTATGCAATTACTGAAAACATAATTTTTGCAACGGCAGCTACCTTTTACATTTACGCGATTTTGACGAAAATCTTAATAGTAGATCCCTGTGCCATCACCAACCCACAAAAGAAATGTGAGGGTCAATTTATTCGGGAGTTATGCTGACCACGTACACAGTGGCATACAGACGGAAATTTTTTCTAGATCACATTTTTGAAATCAGGATGTTCTAAAACATGGAGAAATGCAAAAAAAAAAAAAAAAAAAAAAAAATACTATACTTTCTTTGCTCTATGTATACATATGGGTTATTGAAAACAAAAATATATTTTAAAAACTGCTACAAATATTTTTCACATCAGAGGAAATTGAAAATGTAAAACTATATAAGTTTAAAATAAGATTATCTTTATAATAATCGACTTTAATGGTGTAGTACTAGAATAGAGTTTCTGTAATGCTTCATGATGTCTATGTCTTTCCTATTTTATAGTAAATGCATTTACAATTACAGAACCTGGAGTAGCAGAAAAATATCCGTAAATGTAAAACTATATAATTTTAAATTAAGATACTCGTTGCAATAATTGACGTAAAGGATGCATTACTACAATAGAATGTCTCTTATGCTTCCTTCTAATTGAACCACATGTGTTTCTTGCCTATTTTATAATAAATGCCTTTACAATAACATAATCTGGAGTAGCAAAAAAATATCCTTAAATGTAAAACTACATAATTTTAAATTAAGATAATCGTTATAATAATTGACGTAAATGTTGCCGTATTAGAATAAAGTTCCTCGAATGCTTCTTTCTAATTGAACCAGATGTGTTTCTTGCCACTTTTATAATGAATGCCTTTACAATAACAGAATCTGGAGTAGCAGAAAAATATCCGTAAATGTAAAATTTTATAACTTTAAATTAAGATAATCAATATAATGATTGACGTAAATAGTGCAGAACTAGAATAGAGTTTCTCTAATGCTTCTTTCTAATTGAACCAGATATGCTTCTTGCCTATTTTATAGTAAATGCATTCACAATAATAGAAACTGGAGTAGGAGAAAAATATCAGTAAATTAAAACTATATAATGTAACGACGTTTTGATTGGATAAAATTATAAGTTTTGCTAAAAAAGTAATAAAGTATAATTTAAAAGTTTATTTCATTATTTATTAATGTATCTTTATTTATCACATTTTTTTGCATTACAAGTCTTTTTGGGTGGCCTCTATTAAATGGGTGCTCTTGGTAAGTCTTCCAAATGCCCTGCCGTAACCGCAGTAGCCCAAAAACGCTGTCCAATACCGATGTGGAAAGTAGTAAACCGGCCGTTGTTACCGATATTGGTCAATCTCTCCCAATCATTTGCTGCTCCGTGGTCGAAAATGTTAGTGTAACCGGAAAACAAATACTTCCCTAGAACCCCTACCCACCCCCAATCACACACATACTTTACACAATTATTAATGAACGCAAATTCTTTAACACTCAAATCGAAGTTTCCTTTCAATTTGTACAAAATAATAACATTTATAACGTAACATTATAAAATACAAAGATTTAATCGAAGAGCCATTCCACCATCACTTGCAGGACATTTAGAATACTTTTTAAAATATATTTGCTTGTAGATCTTTTTTTTTCCTTTTTTTTTTTTTTTTTGTAATAATGAAGTTTTAGAACTTGAGTAGGGTACTTTTATATGCAAAAGAATTTTTTTCATAAACTTTTTAAATCCCAAGTTTTTTAATTAAACCTAATTGTCACGTGCAGGACGCACTGTTGTACAAGTCTTTTTATTATATGTCCCTCTAACAAATGTTTGTTTGATTCTACTATAGTTTTGTAACTTCATCATTTTTTATATATCTCCTAGGATCATATTAATTATTCATAAATGTTTTTTGGAGAAAAATTTATCATGCACCCAGGTAATTTTTTATAAACAAATGTCACGTGAGGGACAACGTTGTCACGTGCAGGTCATTGTGTGATTTTACTTGCCACTTAATAAAGATACTATGCCTTCATCAATTCCATAAGGTACATTTTAATGTGAAAATACTGAACTATTATAATGATACATATGAATAGACAGAATATCAGCAAATATGCTAATAGTATTGGATTTTTATTCTTTTAGGATTAAGTAAAAATATGTTAAAAAAGAGAAAAACAGTATGACACACATCAACGCAAATAGAAATATCAAGTACTTAAATCATAGTGGTGTCTATTTAATGTTTGATTACAGTATTATAGTTCAAAAATTTGTAAGAGCCTCTATTATTAGCAACTTACTATTTCATTGGCAGCTAGGATAACCAACTATTGTTAAACACGTTTTTAAAAATATTAATTGTGTTTATTTATATTATAAAACTAAAACTGAAAAGTTAACAAATATTTTAACAGTTTATGAAATACTAGCTGAATACCCGTGCTTCGCTACGAAGTTTTACCATGTGCAATTTTTTACCTAGCCGCGTGGCACCGTGTTGCGGAGATTCGACATTGGTGAATAAATACCTGCATTTGGCGCTTCGCTCGCAGGAAGGTCCATTGCTATTCAAAATCACGCTCTCTTCGCTCGATGAAAAGTTCATTGACACATAAGCACAGGCTTACTTCACTCGCTGAAAGGATCATTACTGCGTAAGCATAGCCTCGCTTCGCTCACTAAAATCTAATTGCAGCGAAAACCTTTAATATTAGAAGCCCCACCACTGTCGAGAAACAAAATGAAAATTCCGCGTTAAAACAATAATGCAACACCCTTTTGAGAATATTTTACACGTGTTTGTGAAAAGTAAAATTAGAAGGCCAAAACTACTTATGATAACATTTTTAGAGCTCAAGGCTTATTAGAAGTCGTTTTTTGTGAAATTATTAATTAAAAAAATTAATTAAAAAAGAAATAAATAAAAATTAAAACTATGTTTCTCAAAAGTCCAATTAGAAGGCCACAACTACTTATGTTAAAAATTTCGGAGTTGTAGCCATATCAGAAATCGTTTTGTAAAATAGATAATAATTAATTAAAAAAATTATTTAAAAAAGAACTAAATAAAAATTTAAAATTCTGTTTTTCAAAAGTCCAATTAGAAGGGCGCAAAACTACTTAAGTTGAAAATTTCAGAGCTTTAGCTCCATTAGAAGTCGGTTTGTAAATTTTTTTTTTTAATTAATTAATTAAGAAATTTAATTAAAAAGGAACTAATTAAAGTTTAAACATTCTGTTTTTCAAAAGTCCAATTAGAAGGGCAAAACTACTTATGTTGAAAATTTCAGAGTTCTACTCCAATTTTAAGTAGCTTTCTATGGATCGACAGACTGACAGACAGCTTGTTTTATTATTATAGATAAAAAAATTTCATTATTTAAATCACATAACTTAAATAAAATTTATAAACTAATGCCGTAATTTAAGAAATCTAAAAAAACATAAAAGCTTTATTACGGAAAAAAAAATGAATTTTTAGTAACCAATATGCAACGATAAAGTGAAATTAATGTTGAAACGTTTTCGTGTTAATATCGGCTATGGTGAATTTTTTTTTTTAATTCGACCGGTAATGTTAATTTGGCATATTTCATGTGCCTTTTTCTCAGAAACTAATTGACATAGAAAGCCTATTTTTTTTTCAGTGAATTTAGCAGACCTTTGTTATTGTACTCAAGTTAGCTTTTGATTATAATTCATTTACTTTTTTTTAATGAATTAACGTGTAAGTCAGTCAATCTACGTTTTCAATGAATTCGCTCATGAGGCTACTTTTTTTTCTTCTCTACTTTGTGTAAGAAGACATGGTAAAAAGCCTACGAAATAGCACTTTATCAAGGAACGTACAAAATGGCACTTGGAAATTGTGTGACCGCCCCCTACAATCCACCTACTAATACCGCACGTGGTATCAGCAGCCATTCAATGACTTCAGTCAGTCAGAAGCCTGTGCGAGGCATGTTTGAACATGAATACGCAAGCGTGTCAGATGATTTCGGAGGGGGTGATCCACATATTGCATTCAGAAAAGGAAGCTATTTTCAAAGAAAAAGGACAGGGAGGTAGTTTCGTCCTTTGAAAAACGGCTAGAATGACCTCTGATTTTATAAAATGGAGGATTATTTAAAAAAATTTAACCATGATGTCACGATGCCGGAATTCACGCAAGAGGTTAATTCTATGTAGGGTGAAATTGATTTTCAATGAGTATTCACGAAGATTTCATGCATTTTGCCTAACTCTGCTCCAGTTGTAACAAAAGATTAACTTCTTTTATAGACTTAGACGAATATAACAATGAAAATTATTATTTTTTAATCATTCGGAGAAAAAAAAGGAAATCCAGTAACGATTGTAAAGTTATTAAGATATAAAAAAAAATTAATAAATATTTCAGTTTTCAGAAATGTTTAATACTGTGGAATCTATAGTAATTTAATAAATATTTATCGGCGAATCCGGTATAAATTTGCGGCCCGCAAAAGTCTCCAACAAATCATATGGCTCATATTTAAATGTTAGTGGCCAATGCTAGGATTGATAAACACATGCTCGGACTTTTTTAAATTGTTTCAAAGTATTCCTATTGTACCTATTAGAGTTTTATGCTATCTGTTTCAATATACTGAATTTGGCTATATTTCTAATATTCAGTTTCGAATAATAAACTTATGAACTGAAATTTTTGAATGAAAACTATACTAATTGTTATCAAAAAGTTTTAAAATAAAGAGTATCTATTTCATTATAAGATAAATATTTCAAACCATCAATCAAATTTCCCTATTGCACTTTGAAAGACTTGAATAAAAGTATTTCACATTCACTGCTATTTTTAAATCCCTTATATTAACTTTGATTTTGTGTGTTAGTTGTTGGCGGGCAAATCCGCTTAGGCCTAATTAATCCAATCGGGCTGAAACTTGGCAGATAGATTCGATGTCGATGACAATACGTTCTATTAAATTTTAGTGGCTGCCACTGTCACTAAAAGGCGTTTCTTACTAATAAACCAAATTGCCGTTATCCAATCGAACTAAAATAGCATTTAACCGATCATTAAAGAGACTCTTTCCTGTTGGCAAAATTGTTTTGATAAATAAATAAATAAATAAATAAATAAATAAATAAATAAATAAATAAATAAATAAATAAATAAATAAATAAATAAATAAATAAATAAATAAATAAATAAATAAATAAATAAATTGTTTAATTAGAATAAATCAAATATATTTAGATGCGAGTGGATAAATTCGCATTCATTTTTAATGAATAAATATTAAAACGTAGCTAGCCTCATAGTTTGCTGATTGAGATGTTTTTAATATTTAGAATTAGACGTCAACACCAAACCACACTCTGGCAACAGGAACGGCAATGAATGGGAACAATTAATTGCAATATTAGCGATGCATATAAAGGATTTATATTTTTTTTAAAAATTATTATGGAACTACCAACTGTTTTTTTCTGCCATATTTAAATGCTTAACACAGCCAAATACGTCTCGTAATTTTGAGCATCTAGAAGGACACGAGATCAAAATCTTCTAGCGTAAACCCTTATCTCCAGCCCCACCACACCAACGAAAGGACATTGAGGCCATGACAGATTTAATGTGCGCCAGCCCCCATTAGGTACACACCGATATTTGACCGAACCCACAACCCTCCGGTCATGAGCCCGATACAAGGATATCGGAGCCTGTTATGAGTTATATTATTATCAAACGATGTTCAGAGGAAGAATAGGTCTCATATCGAATTTTCGCCATTTAATTTCTAATGGGGCCAACGGAGCTAGATAGAGCTCTGGCGAGAAAGGTTTTCATTGAATAGTAACTGGAATAATAATTAATACTATACAATTGTGGTTTTTTAAAAGAATCATTATGTTTTTACTAATTTCAATCAGTTAAACAGTTAAAATTTAATACTAATTGAAGTTCTGTAAAAAGACTTCGCATTTAAGGATTTCTTTGCATTGATAATAAACGTAGTAAAATCCAAAGAAAATTTAAGGATTATTATTTGGTGGAAATGGAGTCCATTCACTTCTAAAAATGATACTGGGTGCTGAAACTGAATTTGGGTGCTGAAATTGAATTTTGGTGCAATAAAAAGATTTTTTAATTTTGGCCAGATTTTCACCCCTTTTTGCCCCACTGTACGCCGGCAACACTATTTACAATCGGTTGCATACAGTATGGTTCAAGGCCGTTAAAATTTTAGTTCAAGCTTTGATTTAAAAAAAAAGAAGAAGAAAAAGATAATTGGTGCTGAATTTTTAAAACTGATTCTCCTAATTTGAAGTTACAATTATAAAAACGCTTGTAATCATTACTTTTTTCGATAAAAACAAAGAAAAAGTTGAACAATATTTTAAATTAGAAAAATCATGTAATTCTAATAATCTATATCACTCACTAAATGGTTTAATTGTCACTCAGTTCTTGGAACAAAAAACAGAAAATATAATTTAAATTTTCTTCTAAAAATACCACCTCATATTTGACGAAAATAATAATAGAAAAAAAAAATCTAATATTTTTGCGAAATGTTAATGCGTAAAGTTAATCATAATTTTTCTTGCATTTTGTGTATTTTAGCGAATATTGGCAACACACTATTCTGAGATAGGCGTTAAATAGCGAGAAGCTTAGAAATCACTTGGCACATCGGCACCAATAAATTATTTACATTTTGTGAATCCAATCAATTGATAACCTCATGTTTCGCAGTAAACTAAAATAGATATCTTCGGATAATTTATTCTATGATACTTCAATTTCCAATGAATAACGATTTTTCATCTTATTCAAGGAACACCATTTTTAAGAAATGCAAAGAGAGATAACTGAAAATGTCTGCCTGCCTTTCATATAAATTAAGGTAAATACGCCTGGACAAATTATTTTGAAGGAGCATTTCATAAAAGAATTCGCTACGTAAAGAGATATGATAAAATCCTTGTAGACGATTAAAATGAAGATCAATGCGGCTCTTTGTCTGGTCGTCACAGTTGTGATTCTTTGGAGTGTGAAAGAAACGAATGGGAAAAGAAAAGTGATACACATTCATCTTCACCACAAGAAACCAGAGCAGCAAGCAGAGATTGGGGAAAGCGAAAACAATGGAGGTGGTGGTGGTGAAGAAGGTGGAGATGAAGGAGGTGGTGAAGAAGGTGGAGATGAAGGAGGTGGAGATGAAGGAGGTGGAGAAGAAGATCATGGTGAAGGTATGAAACCCGATCAGGCGGATGAATCGGATAAAAATGAGATGAAAAAACTTAAAGAGAGTATCAAAGATTTTGTGGAGAATTTAGGGGATAAGAAAAGTAATGTAGACAAGGAGATAAAGAAGACATTAATTGAAATTTATAAATCTATAAAGAAGAAAGGAAAGAAAAAACGTGATAAGATTGCAAAGTTTTTTAGTGGCATTCTGAAGGACATGAAGAAGCTCCATGGTAAACCTAAGGATTCTGACGAAGGCGGAATATCTAGTAAAGGTCAGAAAGCTATGAAGAAATTCGCACTAAAAATGTTAAAGGGGTTTTTGGCAAAGCTGAAAGGGGATAAGAAAGGAGGTGGTCAGAAGGATGAGGCTGATGAAAAAGAAGGAGGCGGGGGGAAAGGTAAAACTTCCGAAGGAGGCGGGGGAAAAGGTAAAACTCCCAAAAAGTTCTGGGAAAAGCAGTGGTTAGATCTCCTGAGAGACAATGACGAAAAGGAAAGTGGCACGGACGACGAACAACACGAGAAAGCTGCAGGTCATAGGGAAGATGAAAGCGATGAGGAAGATGAAAATGATCAGGATGATGACAGTGGCGAAGAAGATGAAAACGATGAGAATGATGACAGTGACGAAGAAAATGAAAATGATGAGGATGATGACAGTGAAGGAGAAGATAAAAACGATGAGGATGATGAAAGTGACGAAGAAGATGAAGATGATGAGGACGATGATAGTGGCGAAAGCGAAGACGATGAGGATAATGAGATAAGGTGAAAATCGTGAACGTAAAAGTAAGTTTTCTTATCTTTTAAATTAATAGCAAGATTTGAAGTTACAAAAATCGAACAAGTTTTTAAAGTAATTTAAAAGATTATAATTGAATTACCAATTTTTTTTTTTTTTTTTTAAATTTTTTTTTTTTAATCTTTAGCGATATGTTGATACACATATGTACAGTCAAACCCTGTTAACGTCAAGTCAATGGGACCGCCGAGATAGTTCGCGTTAACCGTAATTCATGCTAAACGAATAAATTAATGTTAAGTTTTAATTACAAAGAACTGCTTTTACTTCACATTAAAAGCGATTTCATGTTAAGCGATTTCGCTTTAACGGTGTTTGACTGTAATTGGAAGCATTGCACCCATTATCATCATGTTTTAAAATTTAATTTTCATTCTTTCCATTTAAAATATAATTTTCATTCATAAAAATTTAATCCCAAATTCTGATTTTGTTTCAAAAGATTTTTAAATAATATTTCACTGTAATTAGTTCTGGTAGTTTTGTCTTCGTTTCTTTATTTTTTTATTCAAACCTTAATTGAATACATAGAAAATGATATTTTTCAACAGTTTTGCCATCGCTTTCAGTCTTAAAGCGCATACAAATGTTTCAAATTTTAAATGCAAGTTTTTAAATTCAACATAAATCTTTACTTAATATTTTTGAAAAATTAAAATGTTATAATGCAGTTTCATACTTATTTGTGAAAAGTATCTCTATTTTTGAAAGTTTCAGAAAATCATACATCTTTAAGAACCCATCTCGATATTAAAAACTACATCTCATAAATTAAAAATAATACTAGAATGAAACTATTTTATCATATGCCGAAACTGCATTGAAAAATTGATATACAAGATAAGTTTGGTGTAATCAGATTTCTATAAAAAATAATTTTCAAGTAAAAAGACTTTAGTCTTAACACAGTTTTCAGTAAAAAAAAAATCCTTGTAGAAACTTAAAAACTATTAATGTATAAGGGGATGTACACTAAATATGTCTTGCCAAGAGAGATAGGGGAGACCCTTGCTGCGTGACGTAACAGTATAATTTTGGCGGGGAAAAAATCATTTTTCGATTTAAACTTTTTTTTTTAAATCTATAGTTTCACAAATATTTTTTTTTTTTTGATTTTACGTTTTTTAATCATAAGAAAAACTTGGTATTTCAAAAAGAGATTGAAGTAGATTCTAGTATGCCAAGGTCGGGGATGTGCATCACTTTTCTATAAATTCACTCGATTATTCTCTACTGAATAAAAGTTAAACTGTATTCAAGGAGAGTTGGCACCATAACATTTATAAATAATTGATTTTGAGGTTTTTATTGATTGTCAAAATTTATATTTTCCCCTTTAAAAGGATACTTCATTTTTAATAATAATACATCAAATATAAGTATTTTATTAATTAAAAAAAAAAAAAATGTTAACTATTTGCGTAAGTAAAGTTTTCTTTAAAATACGTTTTCCTGAAATCTACATTTTTCAATATTCGTGTACCTTTTCCTCAGAAACTGTACAAACTATCTTTCTAATATTTTTACCACATATTTCTTTTATGTATCTGTATACTGTTCTGAAGTAAGATTGTGTTGTTACTTTAAAAATACTTTTTGTTTTTGTTTTGCCTTATTTCGGCAAATATATATATATTGTTACGAATTTTGTATATTTGTAAATATTTCGTAGTGTTAATTTTGTAAATAGTAAAATTTATGTACTTTTCGCATAAGGCAGTGCAATAGTTCGTCGTTAATTTGTTTCCCTGCAATGAGTCCCTTGATGCTTGATAACGGGTTTTACAGAGGTAACTCTGGGAAGCGAGTTTCAAGGGGCAGGGCATTTAACATCATGGTAATGGGAATCTCGCCAAATTGGCGAGATAGAGCCAAGTTGGTGACGGTTTTGGTGACTAAGTTTTGTCACCAAATTTGGCGAGAAACCAAATGTCGCCAAACTTGGCGACCATTTGGCCACATTTTCGGTCCCCAGGTACATGTATAGGACTTTTCGACTACGATCTGGAAAGTTTTCCAAATATCTACCTCTAGAAGTCTCCAGAAGGTTTGACTCCTATAAAAGCCCGGCCATGAGTCAGTAGTCAGTTCTTGGATTTTGAGTCACTGAATTAGTTGACTGGAGATACTAAGCGAACTGTATTGCATTGTCTTTTGCGGCGATTTAGTAGTTGGATTGTCAAGTTTTTAACTGCTGTTTTGTGCTCTATTGATGTGAAAAGAGCTGTATTGTGTCTACTAGAAAGATAAGTTCTGGAGCTGTAAGAGAACTGTGAAGAGTTATTTTTGGAATAAATTTCTGCAAGTTTTGATCTGCTTTGGCTTCAAATCTTTCGAACCTGTACACGCAACAATATATATATATATATATATATATATATATATATATATATATATATATATATATATATATATATATATATATATATATATATATATATATATATATATATATATATATATATATATATATATATATATATATATATATATATATATATATATATATATATAGAAACAAATTTAGAAACAAAGATTGAGCTTGAAACTAATTAAACCAATTTTTAAAGAGGGGTGGGGATGAGTACAACGTGACGCAATTTTAAAGGGAGGGTATTTCAAACGTGATATGTGTTAGCAAAGAGATGGGATCAAAAAGTCAAAGCTTTGGATAACAATGAAATTTTTTAAAAAAGGTAAATTTATCGAATAAGTAAAAACATAAGAAAACTCTAAAAAGACAGTCCAAGAGTCAATACATTTTCCATATTAGGACATTTTTGTTGTCTTCGTGCCATGAATTTATCTCTGAAGTGTGAAATATGAGTATATAAGCTAAGATAACTGGTATTTGTTTGAGGAAATGGTTAATGACCAATAAAACTGACTGACATGTAAGTGACTTTAGTGTAATTTATTTCTGTTAAAATAAAGAATATTCATTTCTCTTGATAGAGGCTTACCTGTGCCCTAGACAAAGATAAAAATCGCTAGCTACACTTATTCAAACACGATTTTTTGTGATATTAAAAGTGTTTCGTGCTCTTTCTTTAAAGTTTCATAATATTATCTTATATAAAGTGTTTTTAAAGGACATATTTACCTTTAAAAGAGTATAAATATTAAAAAAAAATGCCTTTTCTTAAAATTATTTTCAGTTCTCCGGGAAAATTATATTAAAAAAATTGGATACATTATCTTTTATATGCTGAAGTTCAGCTAAGTCGATTTATTGTGATTTCATTCCTAAATTTAAAACGAATTTTAGCGTGTGTTCTTACCTAAAAAGAAATTACCAATTATTTGTTATTTAAAAATATATATATATAAAAAAATCATCTTTGATTTCAATTTATAAAAGTATTTTTTGTTTTTTTTTACAGGTATCTGAAAGAGGAATTGGTAACAAGAAGTAAGAAATTACATCAAAACAAAATAATGCTTTATGAAAATCCAGAAAAAAAATCTAATGGCATCATGTGGAAGAAAGAAGCTGCATTAAATAAAAAGATTATTTTATAAAAAAAAATTGAAAGCATATACGTTCTAGTTTGATATTAAAAGAAACTAATATCCATCCACATTTTTCACTATTTATGTATGTGCTCCAAACAATAATAAAATTGATGTTTATTTTTATGCAACTTATTTCAACATTGCACCACTTAATACGGTATTCTTACAATTAAAGATCACAAAACTAAATATCTAAAATAATGTAATGCTTATAAAAGTTTTTAATATGAATATTTTATAAGCAACATATTTCAACATTGTACCACATGATACGGTATTCTTACAATTAAAGAACACAAAAGTAAATATCTAAAATAATGTAACGCTTATAAAAGTTTTTTAATATGAATATTTTATATGCAACTTATTTCAACATTGCACCACATGATACGGTATTCTTACAATTAAAGAACACAAAACTAAATTCCTAAAATAATGTAACGCTTATAAAAGTTTTTAATATGAATACTTTATATGCATTGCCAATTTTTACATTCATTAACACAGCGCCGTTTCTGTTGTCAGCGAGTGCTTAGTGTTGGCATCTAGTTTTAAATATGAAAAAAATCTCTATCAGCAAACTACTTTTCAAAATACGTTCATTCAAAATGAATGTGAATGTATGCACTCCATCCAAATAGCTTTTATTTAATCTGATTAAAACAGTTTTGTTATTTATTTATTAAAAAAAAAAAATTCCAGCTGGAAATAATTTTTTCAATGAGATCGGTTAAATGTTATTTCAGCACATTCGGATGATGGAAAGTTTGTTTATCAATATTCCTTAAAAGCGACACTTTAATGACAGTGACAGCTATCAAAATTTGATAGAATGCCTTGTCATCGACATTGAATCTATCTGCCGAGTTTTAGCTGGATTGGATGTCGTCAAGGGGTTTAATTTGACCTCCGCAGACTTTCCCGCCATCAACATACCCAGCCAACCACCAACCAGCCCACACATACACACAAAACATACACATACATAAACATACACATACTGTAAAGGATTTAAAAGTGATGAAATTGTAGGGGAGACTTGTGTATCTAGGGCTTACTCACTTGGGCAAATGGCAACACCCATTTGCTCTTTTGGCAGCCATTTTGAAATCTTAGAGGAGAAAGCCGAGGCAAGTTATAAATGCAAAATGTTTTTGTAAGATCTGCAGTAACATTTTGCAGCTCATGCTTTTATTGTTTTACAAAGTTAAGTCAAATGCTTTTCTTTGAATTCTAGGAAATAATTTTGTTTGTAACACTAAGTACTAAAGGAGATTTTTAAATAAGTCCTTTCTCCATGTGCATTTTTAGTAGAAGACGTTTTATATGAAGTTACCAAGTCGTGTATCTAGAGCCACATAGTTGCTTATTTTGTTCAAACTGTCGAAACCAAAATTTGTTGCTGCTTCAAAGCAATAATGCATGCAGCTCATTTTTTTGGAATCAGTTTTTAAAGTTATGAAAATACTTGCAATTCACTAATAATTTAACACATTGTAATTTATTATAGTTTTTATATGATAAACCAATGACTGATAATTACTTGATATTGTTTCTTTTATAAATTAATTTGTGTATGTATGTTTTCTATTCATTATGGTGCGAAACCTCACTTAAATAGAATGGCTTTAAGATCATCAGCTACTGGCCCTAGGTACAACGAGGTCTTGTACCTAGGGCCATTTGTAAAATTTCTTTAAAAACCTTCTATTTGATAGAATCGATTATTTTAAGTATTTATTTAATCCCAATGGGAAGTAATTACTATAACAATGTATGCATATCAGTTTCACATTTTTAAACGGCTTAATGGCTTATTTTTTGTAGATTGAAAAAAGGCGGCCGTAGGTACACAAATCTCCTCTATAATAAAACTTTCTGCCAAATTTCTATCAAAAACCAAAAGCATTCATTGACTCATCATTAATTTTTCGGATTGGCATTGAGCTGTCACTCGGGAATTGGATACAAATGCCAACAAGGAAGAATAGAAAAAAAATTATTCTATTCAGATTTTGAGTAAACTTTAAGAGATTAAAATAGAACCAAATTTTTTCAATGTGGAAATTATCATTGTCTTACTCTCTTCAAATCGATTTGGCTGAAAAATTGTGTATGTAATCTCATATCTGTACTCAATGAAACTAAGCAAGCATGATTTTGACCAACCATCATTTAAAAGAGGGGGGGGGGGCGAGATAAAACGTTTCAAATCTGAAATATTCTACTTTCTACTCCATCTCTCATAAGTCAGTTCGGTGAAAATACCATTATGGAAAAGTAATATTTTGACAAAGGAGAAAAACAAATTAGTAATATTTATGTATTGCAATTATGTATATACATTGTGATAATTAACCTTAACTATACAGCAGACATAATTCAATACCTAAATTGTCACTTTTGTTAACATAAATGAAGTTAATTAAATAGACATCATGATGACACTTACTATTTAACTCAATTTTATTTTCAAGAGCTTTTTTCTTCCGATTCCAAAATTTTCTTTCAAAAACACAATTGTTGCATTATATTGAAAATATACTTCAACATTTTGTGTGATGAATTACTTTCGTTTTTCATGTGTTATTTGAAAATACCATTCTATTTTTTAACATACTTTGTCCTTAACTAAAAAATCAGGAAAATACTTTTCATTGTAACTATCATAAAAAGTAAAAGTGCATATTCCACCAAACCATCCAAGATATAATTAAAACATACAAAATCACTCGTCAAAGAGTAATTTCAAAGCTAAACAATAAAAAAAGTTCTTGCTCTCAGGAATTTCTTATTTGTACCAGATATTAGACGGGTTTTAGAAGCCCTATTTGCAATTCACAATTTAGGTATTTTAGTGGTTTAACTCCTTCTCCTACAATTTTTTCCCTGATTCAAATTTGTATGATATAAATTTATTTTATTATATTTATTATAAAATATAATATATATTATAAAGAAAAAAACTGATAATTCTGGAAGAGGCATTAATATATTTTTTTTCTCTTAAACATTTCGTTTTCTACTTTTATTGGTACTTCCATTAATTTTTTTACAAAACTTGACTGTATAGCTAATATTGTTACATGGTTAATACAGGTTTAGAAAAGTAAAGTGAAGGACTTTTGAATTTTTTTAGGACCACTTACAAGAATAAAAATTGACAGATAAACAATTTAAGTGACATATAAATAAAATTTTATTCATAACTTAGGTAACTCTTGTTTTCCTTTGTGTGATAACAAAAGTCCATCTAATTAAAAAGAAGCTTGTTCATGGAAGTCAGCGATCCTAAGCAACTTGGAAGATATATCTTCCTAACCATTAAAATATGGATCCAAACCAAAATAAATAAAAAAATAAATAGGAAAATCAAATAAAGGAGAGCTAAAAAATTTTAAATTAAAAAATTATGAAATTAAGGACCTAAGATGATAAATAAAGACTTTAAGACCCTTATATAAGGACCTACGTAAACAAGTAGATTTTACGGATATTAAAGAACCGTGTGAACCTTGCACAAATTAATTTGAAATCTGAATTTTATTGATAGTAAAAATTATATTCCCTTTTCGTAACTGTTTTACGGGTATTAATTTTTTAATGACTTTTATTGTAGGCACCCCTTATATCGATCATTGTTTTATGAGCGACAATGGATATTTCTGTCTATCACAAGGATACCTCCCGCCAAGTTGTCTAACATTGTATGTTGCCATGGAAACTAGTCCCATTAGCCGAGGGATATCATAGGAGAAACAGGCATTTGATGCATTATAACCTTTTTGGTCGCCAAACTCCTTCATGCCTCACCCCTATTCTTTAACGACGAGTCTTGTTTCCTTAGCGAATGCATTCAATTAGGCTGTCTGTTTAATTACTTGATAGATAATTTTTTGATAGACAGATAATTAACATTTTTACTTTAATATTACAATTGTTCAGTTATATCTAAATGTCATTAAACTAATACCAATAACAAGGAAAATAACCTTTAAATATAAAAAATTACCTTAAAAAAAAAGGTATATTTAACAAAGGAATAATTCTTTTACAAAGAAACTTTTATTCGTTATACACAATACCAACTAAGTTAATTTTCTGTATTACAAAATTAATGGCGTAATTCCACATCTTATAGTCTTCTAATCATTTAATACAATTACTTAGCATTTGAAACATACAAAGTCCTCCAAATGTACGTCTGTATTTCTCTAAGGATCATACATTCATTTGTAACCTAAAAAAAGAGAGATGTATGAGTTGAAATGTTCAATCAATCAATGTTTTAAGAACTAAGTTTCCCCAATATCTCAAATTCGCTAACCAATATCGGTTAGACATTGGCTAATCCTGATGTGGACTGTTGTAGACTGGCCGTTGCTATGCATCTTGGCCAATCACACCCTGTGCTGGGTAAAAACAACAAACAAGAACAGAAGGGTAAGAAATATGTTTTGTGATGGTTTTGGTATGTTTATTATAAAAAAATCGTGTATTTTGGAACGATGCTCGAGTTTTAGCAAGGACTGGCCAATCTTCCCAGAACCCATTTTTCTGACATTGGCCAATACCGCTGTGCTACTTGGGAAGTATGTATTAAGTCGCTTGTCAGTATCCGAGTAGTATGGCCAATCTTCCTAAACTCTTGTTACCGACCTTGGTCAATACCGCTGAACTACCAGCGGTATTGGCCAAAGTCGGAAGCAAGAGTTCAAGATAGTTGGCCATTACTGACCGAAAGGCGAGAATCGTTACAAAACGAACAAGTCAAAAACATCACAAAACACTTCCCCCCCCCCCCCTTCCCCGTCTCTTCTTATCAGCATAGCTTCTGATTTCAACAGCATTTCAAAACTTCTATGTTATTTTATGAGACTGATAAATAAAAATTTGAGTCCTCTGGACTGATATACGGAATAATATTTCAATGCATAAAGCTTTAGCCTTCATTTAAACTGTTAATATCTTTTATTTATTAGATCAAAGCAAAAGTTAAGGTGGGTAATCGAAAACGTATTTTATATACATTAACAACTTGTTAAATCAGCATATTTTGATGTTAAATTTAAATAATTTACCCCTTAAAATTTAATCGATGCCTTCTGGGTTTGGTCTTATTTCTCAATCTATACTCTTTTTTATCGAGTTCACTGGTTATCTTATTATATAATTATGCATTGGTCTCAGTAAAATAAATAATATTTTCACAAGTTTTTAGTTAATTTCACTAAATTACGTATTTATATTATATATTTATTTAAATACAATTTAAAATAAATACTTTAAAGTTTTGACACAGGTACACCATAGCAATCATAGCAACATTTTTCATCATGGCAATTAGGAAATTTTTAAAATTATAGTATACAATTCCGATTGTGGACGATTTGAAATCGTCTTCTAATTTCATTATGCAATTTTCATTTGTATAATGAGCAGTTGATCGAGATGATGATGATAAATATTGGCCAATACCTATATCCAAAGGCCGATTTACAATGTTCCAAATCGGGGTAGGCCAACATCGAACGATATTGAACAAAGTTATTAGGGAATATTAACATATAAATTAAGTCTCGAATTCTATATCTCTACGAGGTGTCAAAAGAATGTGGTCACGATTATTAATTTATTTTTAGAATCAAGGTATAAGTGTAAATTGCAAAAATTCTAAAAATAAATTACAAAAATAGAATTTTCCCACCACCTTAGTAGGAAGATAAGTCAGTTAAAAAAAAGTTCCTGAGTTCAGGTAACATAAAAGTAAATTATCAATATATCTTTAAAATTGACCAAAATATTGTTGCTTGGATGGGGTTCGAAAAATTTGAAGCCAAAGCAGATTAACACTTGAAGAAATTTATTCCGATATAACTCTTTGCAGATTCTTTTACAACTCCAGAACTTTCTGCTGTTCTAATAGACTCAATACAGCTCTTTACACAACAATAGAGCACAAACAGCAGTTAAAAACTCGATACACAACTGCTAAAATCGCCTCAAAAGACAATGAAATACAGTTCGCTTTTGGAGCTACACTGAAAGCTCCCTGAGAGACAACCAAGTAACTAACTCAACTCTCTATTGGCCTTATATTGGAAAGCTTCCTTCGCGAATCTTCTAGAGATAGAAATTTGGAAAATTTTCTAGATCGCAGTCGAAAAGCCCTATACAGGTACATGGGGACCGAAAATGTCACCAAATAATCGCCAAGTTTGGTGACATTTGGCGATTTCTCTCCAAATTTGGCGACCAAAATTAGTCGCCAAAACCATCGCCAACTTGGCGAGATTGCTATTAACCATAATGTTAAATGGCCTCCTTGTAAAACTCGTTTTCCAGCATTATCTCTGTAAAACTCGTTTTCAAGCATTAAGAAACGCCTTGCAGGAAAGCGAAGTAAAGACAAACTCATGCACTGCCTTATGCGAAAAGTACATAAATTTTCCTTTTTGCATAATTAATACTACGAAATATTTACAAATTTACAGAAATTGCAACAATATGTTACATTCACACACAAGAACCTATAACAGTATGGGATACAACAAGAAGTTATCTAAGAAAAGCATTGTTTTATTTAACATGTAGTTTTAATTAAATGTTAAGAACATATTGAAGCTGAAATACTATTATTCATATTTAAGTTTAATTTAGAAAACTTATCCCCGGTAGAATCCTCACTACTGTATGGACAAATGGAATAGTTTATCTACATATTTATATCATCCAAACATATTCTGAAAATTTTGCTGGAAATTAGCTCTATAATGAATGATCATTGATTGTATTAGTCAAGTAAAGCTGTATAATATTTAAAACCAAATTATCCAAAAACACCAGTAGCACAACGACGCTGGTCAATCTAGCTCGGTATTGACCAATTCCGTTTCGGAACGTTGTAAATAATCTATTGTTACAGATATTCGCCAATCTCGCTCATTGTTGGATAAAATATGCAGGTAGTTTTGAGCTGTTGTTGCAGAGTTTTAAAATCCAAATATATATTTTATAAGAAAGGACAGAGGGGTAACTATGTTTTGTGATGGGGTTTTGACATGTTTATTAAAAAAAAATCCTGTATTTTGGAACGTTGCTCAAGTATCGGCCAGAATTGACTTATATTTCAGAACCCCTGTTACTGACATTGGACAATGGTCAGTACTATTCTGATACCAGAGGAATGTGTTAAGAGTTAATAGTAATTATAATTTTCTTCAAGCTTCTTTGGGAAAAACTTATGTTTATATATATATATATATATATTACAGTGCCACGTATAATTTATACATGGCATTTCTGTACATAGAAGAACACTTTTATAAGGGTAAAATATTTTAATGACAATATTTCACACGTGTAATTAGTAATTACCATATACAGTAGAACCTCGATTGACCATCCCTCCTTTATCCGGAACTCTCTGTTAACCGGGAATCATTTAGTCGACATCAAAAATCTCCCAAATGAGTAATAAATCATTTGTTCCTTTTTAAACCGTAATCTTTTCCCTTGCTCTAAAGTTACATAAGTAATGATGAGGCTTTTGACTGTTTTTCTAAAGAACTGACATGGTTAGAGCAACCTTCGGATGCAGATCAAACTGAACTATTGCCTTCAAAAAGACTCCGGGATAGAGCAGCGAAACAAAGATTATCAAGATTATTGCAACAAAAACTCATTTCCAACAATTATGTCATAAAAAAACATTAAAGTCCTGTATTCAATAAACGAAAATCATTTATTGTTTTTTACAACTCTCTTTTATCCGGAATTTTCGCTTAACCGACCTACCTTTGGTCTGAATTAGGTCGGTTAATCGAGACTCTACTGTAATAAGAAATAATTAAGATTGCTTTTTTATGGAGTAGCTATTTGGGCTTTAGAAGCTATTTGTGCTTATTTATAGTTAATCTGGATATTTTTAACTTATACATCACAGTATAAGAAAATAGCTTAATATGTTTTTAGGAACTCTTTTCATGAAAAGCGTAAATATATTGACTAAGTACAAAATAAACAATCAAGCATACAAACAAGCAAATAAGTAAGCATATAAATAAACAACCAAATAAACTGACCAATAATAAAAACTGAACCAGATTTTTTTTAGATATTACGATTTGTAAAACTCAACGTCATTCGAAAATGACCTTGATGAGTGTTGCCATTCTACACCATCAAAAATGGTAATAGGTAACTTAAGGGGAGTTGGTGTACCCTAATATTTTTTAAATATTTATTTTGAGTTTACTATAGTTTATTAAAATTTAAATTCTTCCCTTTAAAATGAGACCTCATTTGTAATAATATCTCATTTCGAAGTATTTTTAATAATTTGTTGAAGATAAAATTGTGAACTATTAGTGTAGGAAAGATTTTCTTTAAAATGCGTTTTTCTCAAAACTACATTTTTTATTACTCATGTACCTTTTTCTCAGAAAATACTTGATATAGAAGCCTAATTATTTTTTCATCCCATTTAGTAGGCACTTGTTATTCTACTGAAGTAGGGTTTTAATTGTAATGCATTTACTTTAAAAAAAAAATGAGTTATCGTGTAAGTTGCTCAAATTTGTTAAAAATTAAAATTTGTTTTGACGAAATAAACCACAAAATATATATATATATATCAAGTCCACAAATGTGGGCGTGGGTTCGAATCCCACTTCTGACAACACTGTTATGAATTTTTCCACCGAGGCAATGATGGCACAGTTTTCAAGATGAAACTACTATTTATTCACTCTTCACAGGCACGAAATTTATTCAAAGACAACAGTATAATCAATCTCAAGCTTCAACAAAAACAACTTCGAATACAGCGATTATACAAGCTCACTCCAATAGGTAAACAAAGCGAACAGCTTTCATCGAAGTCCGAAGTCTATCTGAAAACTTTCCCGATCTCCAGTCTTATTTATACTTGGCGCGAGAAAACATTCGAGAAATTTCCAGCCTATTCGTCGATAAAGAAATATCTGGAAATTTCTCGATTGCTTTAGGTGTTGCCACCTTTTTCTAACCTGTATAATCGTTGTTAATAAATAAAATAAGATAAAATAAATTACAATAGAATTTTACAATAATACGTCACTATTTACACTATATACAGACAATTTGTGTAACAATATATACAGCGTGTCCCCGTATAACCTGGCCGACCTTTATTTTCGACACCGTTGGTGCTAGATGCAATAGTCCCAATTGAAGAAATACTCTAAATCTTTAAAATATTTTAACTGAATAGTTTTTACATTAGCAAAGGGATTGGTATAAAAATTACGGATTGTAAATTTTTATACGGTCCCCAGTTCCCCCCAACTCATGTTTAGAAAAATGTTGCGCATGAAAAAACATTACAAATAAAAAAAAAAATGAAATTTTTTTTACCAATAGCAACGGTGTTATTAGAGTTTAAAGTTTTAACGCTATTTGGGGGGCCCGCACATAAATTGAAATGAGAAAATATCGTCTTATCGGAATAAGAGCAAGCTTCTAGACTAGGTTTGATTAAGGCAAACAAGTTGTTGTTCATCGCCTAAATGCTCGAAATGTTTTCCTTCGACTAAAATACCTAAGAGCACACGTGATTCAAATTCATCTTCAACATTTTTCAGCATTACAGGCGTAATATACTTGGCAGCGGATAAAGTTCGATTCGGCAAATCTAATAGACTCGTCGATTTTTTTTCATAGACCTTGCTTTTCAATAATCCCCAAAGAAAGAAATCTAAAGGACTTAGATCTGAAGATCTAGGAGGCCATTCTACCGGACCTCCATAGCCTATTATGTTGTCTTGAAGCATGTTGTGCAGTATTGTTTGGCAGGAAGCTGCTTGTGGGGTGGTGCATCATCCTGTCGAAACCACATCTTTATAAGGTCTGAAGTTCTGCTAACACGACATGGTCATCCAGAAAGTCAGATAATGGTCCCTTTAACAGGTTCGCATACTTTTTACCTGTTAATGTATCAGCAAAAAAGAAAGGTCCTACTAACGCTTTCTTCCTTATGCCACACCAAAAATTAACGGACCATCGCAGTTGACGCTTGTTTGGACAGATTACATGGGGATTTTGCAGGGACCAAAAGTGTGTGTTTTGAATATTTACTACCTCAGTTCTTAAAAACGTGCACTCATCAGAAACTAGAATGTTATTCACAAATAATGAATCCAACTCTAGCATGTTCATGAGAAAATTGCAGAAATCAAACCATCTATTTTCATCCCCGGGCAAAAACTCTTGCACCACTTTCGGGCGATAAGGACGTGCACCGTGTCGATTTAAGACTCTCCACACATGGGTTTTTGAGTATCCACATGCTTCACTAATGTCCTTGACACTGAATAAGGGAAAGCAACAGCATAGCCCAAAATACCACTCTTGAATTTTCGGATCGCGGACGTCTTCCTACGCTACCCGTTTCTCGCAAACGCTTTACAACATTTAAAAATTTGGAAATTTTTAGAAATTTACCATTGGAAATTAAGCATTTGAAAATTTAATTGCATTTTGTCTTGCAGCCACTCGCCTATTTCGATTACATAGTAATATTAGAAAATAATTTTCCAAACGTAATTGCTCTTTCCCTGTATTTCATTTTGTGTACATGCCCTTAAAATATGTTAATGACCAAGGGTGTAAAGTGGTATAAGTCACTAAATTCAATTTTTCGTATCTCCATGAATATTGGTCGTACAAATTTCGATTCTTTTTTGTTTGAAATGTTTTTTCATGGGCAATATTTTTCTAAATATGATTTGAGGGAACTGGGGACCATATAAAAATTTACATTCCGTAATTTTTATACCAACCCCTTTCCGAACTTAAAAACTATTCAGTAAAAATATTTTAACGATTTAAAACATTTCTTCAATTGGAACTATGCACCTAGGACCAACAGTATCGAAAATAAAGGTCGGCCAGGTTATACGGGGACACGCTGTATATCACTTCATTGTATACAGATACATAAAAGGAATATGTGATAAAAATTTTAGGTAGATAGCCTGTGTAGTTTCTAGGAAAAAGGTACATGATGAAAAATGGAAAAATGTAGTTTTGAGAGAAACGCATTTTAAAGAAAACATTACTTACA
Organism: Linyphia triangularis; assembly: GCA_963978545.1. Taxonomy (NCBI): domain Eukaryota; kingdom Metazoa; phylum Arthropoda; class Arachnida; order Araneae; family Linyphiidae; genus Linyphia; species Linyphia triangularis. Next base: position 79,553,255 of record OZ021727.1, on the reverse strand, counting down.
CTTGTAGTTCAAAATTTTTTCTTCTAAAAATTATAAAAAATACTTCTAAATGAGGTATTACTACAAATGAGTATCATTTTAAATTGAAAATTAAAAAAAAAAAAAAATAATAATAAACACAAAATATATTTATTATAAATTTTTGTGCGCCAACTCCCCTTAAAAACTAGAGGTGTGGAACATCGCACAACTTTCAATTACACTATATTACTGATGTGGATTTGTGCGATTTTCGTTCATATATATTTCCATCATTCGTTTAGTAAAAATGGCTAGTTTGGCTATATTTTTTTGCGATACTTCTTATATAAATCTTTAAAAAAAAAAAAAAAAAAAACTTTTCCAAAAAGGGAATTTTGGCTATATACTTATCGATCATTCTTATATTATCCTTTCTTGTAAGTGAAACTGAACAGAGATTAAAAAACGATCGTTGATGAGGTATGCTCAAGGAAAGAGAACTCGGTGTTAAAGGCATTCGTTTTTCAACTTTTTACACCGTTAAAGTATTTTTACAAGAATTTTGGTGGTGGTGATGTTTAAAACATCATAAGAGGCATTACCACAGCGATTTTGAACAAAAACGTTAGAGCCGTCTTTTAGCAATTACTGAAAAACGTGATTTTTTTCAATGACAGCTACCTTATGCGCTTGCGCGATTTTGACGAAAACCTTAATGGTAGGTCCTTGGGCCATCATCAACCTGCACACCAAATTTGAACATCGTAGGTCAATTTGTTCGGGAGTTATGCTGACCACGTACATACAGACAGAAATTTTTTTAGATCAGGATGTTCCAAAACGTGGAGAAATGCCAAACAATATAATTTTTTTTTTGACCGAATCTTATACTTTCATTATCCTATGTATTACACATGGATAATTGAAAGTAATAATTAAGACATCTAAGGCATAAAAATATACTAATCAGTTATAGTTTTAGCGTAAAATTTTATGAAGGAAATAATAATGGTGGCTTACCCGATTAAACAGCAGCAACGCATATTTTCCCTCTGTCGCTCATGACACCAACAAACCCTGGACAGCATTGATATATTCTTATACGATCTTGTGTTTTTCCATTGATGACCATGCTGGGAGGATTAAAGATTGATATTTTATTGCAATATTCATTGAAATCCCAATACAAACCTATCTATATCGATGTACAAACCTTGACCCCACCGACGAAATAAACGGGGGGATAATTTTTGTCATAACAAACAGATCGATAGCTTTATGCAAATACAAGGAAAGCGATATAATGTTCGAAATTGAGTTTTCAATATCATTGGATTTAGTTCTTCAATATCTAAAGATAAGTAATTATTATATTGTTGCGTGGTTGGGTTCGAAAGACTCGAAACCAAAGCAGATAAAAACTTGCAGACATTTATTTCGACATAACTCTTCACAGATTCTTTTACAACTCCAGAACTTCTCGTTCTAGTAGACTCAATACAGCTCTTTACACAACAATAGAGCACAAACAGTAGTTTAAAACTTGATACACAACAGCTAAAATCGCGGCAAAAGACAATGCAATATAGTTCGCTTTTGGAACTACTCTGAATGCTCACTGAGAGACAACTAACTCAGTAACTCAACTATTAACTCCCCAGCTCTCTTGGCCGGCCTTATATAGGAAAGCTTTCTTCGCGAATCTTCTAGAGAGATAGAAATTTGGAGAACTTTCCAGATAGTAGTCGAAAAGCCCAATACAGGTACATGGGGACCGAAAATGTTGCCAAATGGTCGCCAAGTTTGGCGACATTTAGCTATTTCTCGCCAAATTTGGCAACCAAAATTAGTCTCCAAAACCGTCGCCAACTTGGCGAGATTGCCATTAACCATAATGTTAAATGGCCTGCTCCTTGTAAAACTCGTTTTCCAGCATGATCTCTGTAGAACCGGGCATCCGTCTGAACCGACCGTTTCGAAGGACTAAGTGAACTCTTTTGAGTAACTTTTTATATCTACCAGGGTTAACTGTATATCTCATAAGTATATTTTTCTTTAATATGACTATTTGTAATACGGCACATAGTTTAAGTTTGTATTTTAACTGTTTCCATCAAGTTCTTTAGAACTCTTCCCATTAGGAATTTTATGTACATAATTACACCATCTGTCCAGTTCTCCATTATTAAACTAGTATTAAAATTCTTGTGTATACTATTTAGTAGTGCTTTAAACGTACATTCACAAAATGTAGGACTTTTTGAGGTTCTTGAGGTTCAAGACATGACGACTCTGCAGACTGTGACGCAACTGCAAGTTTAGGCACCTTATAAAACATCATTCTGAAGTTTTATAGCACGAAGAGAAATGTCAGAAGATTATGGGTATACTGGTTTAAGGTATACATATACAATTCAGATGATTTTCTTTAAATTTTAGGTTATAATTTCAAACTTTTTGGCAGTATATCAGAATCAAAAATGATGCCTTTTTATAAATAAACTTTTTTTTCCGCCAACTTTTTAATGAGCTAATTGCAATTACAGTGACTAATTAGGACATTATTAGAACATTCATAAATAAAGTTATAATTAACTTAGAGGTATGATTTTTATTGCAAATAAAATATATTATATTGACGCATGTTCCTATGGAGAATTTTGAATTCGGCTTCAATATTTATTTAATTATAAGTTTTTAAATAAAAAGGTAACAAAAATACATAGTTTTTAACAAAAAATTAGGATTAAAATATGCATAAAAATTTGTTTATAACAATATATATTACATTCTCAATAGGAAACACATTCACAACTATTGTCTACAAAATAAATTTAGAATTTTGTAAATCGAACCATTTATTATGAAGTTATGACCGTTGGCGTAAAGTCATATAACACCAAAATTTCATTCTTCAGAAAACGCGTTTAAAGTTTACTACACTAATGAACGTGATACAAAACAGGCTCACAAAACCCACTGTAATTTAAAAAGTAATTTGAGTCTCAGAAAGAAAATGGTATCATTTTAAAGTTAATGAATTCGAGAATATTTTAAAACAAAAACACCAAACTTGTGTCAAATTTTGCAATTTCTAATGTAAATGTATACCTCAATAATGGAGCGAATTATTGGGTTAGTAAAATGGGTTAATAAAATGGACAAAACTATTCAACATCAACTTTGAGCGAGTTGAATTAAATCAAATTGCCATTTAATGAGCATTCTTTTTTATTGGACTTTTGTTACCAACCGCTCTTAAATTTTCAATGGAAAATAGTACAGACGATTTCACTTCTCTGGCACCAAATGAATCTTTAAAAAGTTATCCAAGTTGGCAATAAATATTATTCCAAAAGTGGCGTAATATTTGGCGCCAACTTGGTTACCGATGATGTACCTAAGCATGCAATTTCCTCTCGTAGTATTAGTGTACTCTTTCGAGAGATAAATTGGCGGCATGTAACACATGGAAACATTGATAAATTCTTGTAGAGTAATTAAACGATGTTCCCTCGAGAATTTTTTCTATTTACGAAATTACATTGTAGTAACACATTACTTGGTAACACAGACGACTTTAAAGCCATTTTCTCTGCAGGTTTCGAACGCGGCTCCTGGTGGCTGGCCTTCTATAAGTTCAGCAAAAGGATCATTTCGGAACATTTCACTGGTGCAAACGTTCTCCCTTAAAAAAAAAAGAAGAAGAAAGAAAGAAAAAGAAAAAAAAAAGACTCAATTAATTTGAATAATTATACTAAATCACAAAAGGATGGCTTCTACACACACTTAAATTCATTTACTAGTCTAGTGGTTGGTTGGTTGGTTGTTTTCAGATTATCTGGCGCCGTCAGGAACACGAGGGCTATAATGCGCTGAAACATCCGCCATTTGACAAGCCAACATACATTTACAAACACCCATGCCTAACACGGGACTCGAACCAGCAACCTCGCGGTTTAGAAGCTAGCACGCTAAACACTATACCGTTTGATCGGCTACTAGTCTTATGAATTTATTGCATAATGGTTGTTGCAACAATAAATATCCACTTTTGGGGTATTTTTTGTTATTAAAAATAGTTCTAAGAAAGCTCATCGAACTTCTTATAGAAACTAAGTCCAGGTGCTTTTTGCCTTTTGCATGACTTTTAAAAGCACTTTCTCCCATTGATGCAACGTTTAAAGTTTAGGCACACGAAGTACATCGTGCAAAATGCGGATTCAACACGTAGACTTACAGCCGACCAAACGGTATAGTGGTTAGCGTGCTAGCTTCTAGACCGCGAGGTTGTGGGTTCGAGTCCCGTGTTAGGCATGGATGTTTGTAAATGTATGTTGGCTTGTCTAATGACGAATGTTTCGGCGCATTATAGCCCTCGTGTTGCTGACGGCGCCAGATAATCTGAAAACAACCAACCAACGTAGACTTACAACCATGAATTGCATTCCACATTTTCTAACCAGTTTGAACTGGAAATTCATTTCTCTGCCATTAAACGGTGGGCAAAAAACTAGGTGACACCACACACACTATATAAGAACGAAACAAGAGATCACGTGATATCATCAGAGTAAATCAGTTTAAAGATAAGGTTGCGTTAAAGCCTTGTTCTTTTGAGATACTAGACGGCTCCGTGCTGTTCTCATCGAGGGCGAAAGCACTGAGCTATCTCAGTGGGGGAAAGCGAAGTTGTATGGCTAATCTCGTGTGTTCCACAGCCCTGTTTTCCTGGTTGCTGATTGGCTCAACTGAATTAGAAGGATTTTCTCATTTCAGGGTAGCCACAAAATTCAGGAAAAAAAGTTCCCTGGCAGATTTCTACAAAATTCCCTGATTTCACTGCAAATTTTTTTTCGAATTGACCTCAATTTTTTCAAGGTTTTCCCAGATGGGTAGACACCCTGATCAAATAGAACATGTATGCTAATGAGATAATATGCCAATTTTTAAAAAAATAGTTTTGGTGGTAATGAAAAATTTAAATTACTCCACAACATTAAACTTTGAACGATTACCACCATAAATCTCCTTGTAAATGACACTAAAATATAGATAAACGGGAAAACATGCTTAAAAATTTCCCTGATTTCCGTTAAATTTTAAAAAGTTCCCTGGCATTTCCCTGATTTCCAGGTTTTCTAGGTTCTGTGGCCACTGACATTTTGTTGACCAAAACAGGCTTTATTTTTAGAAAATAAATTTCAAGCACTTTAAACAAATTTTAAAAAAAAAATCATAGTTTTCAAATACTTGAAAATGGAGAAAAAAATAATAATAAATAAAAATTCAAGCACTATTCAAGGTTTAATAAAAAAAAAAAAAATACAAATTATGAGCTAAACTTAAAACTGTACTATAACGGTATAGCTTTCCTAGATGTACCGAATATCCCGTTTTGGTACCGATATATCAAATATGACATTCGAGAAGACGAACGCTTCGTACTGCTGTATGCTGATGCCCTTCAGGCACAATAAACGAGGTTCTTCTGAATAATGGAGTGACCTTATATATTCTACTAGTAAAATAATATGTTCAGTATAAGGGCAATTTTCTGCCGTACACACGGTACATTTTGTTTCTTTTTTCTACTCCAGTAAACAAAATAGAATTCTAAAATTATGATGAATCTATACTAAACTTCAACTTAACTAGACATCACTTAGACGGTAGATCGTGACAATGCTCATAGGTATTTAATCCATTTTGGCGGAGTGAAAGCACAATGTTCGTCAAACCACAACTCTGTAGAGAACAAAAGGCTATAAGGTTTGGCGAGAATTATGTCTTCACTCCGCCAAAATGGATTGAATACCTATGAGCACTGTCACGATCTACCGTCTAAGTGATGTCTATACTAAACTTCAACTTAACTAGACATCACTTAGACGGTAGATCGTCACAGTGCTCAGAGGTATTTTATCCATTTTGGCAGCATGAAAGCATAATGTTCGCCAAACCACAACTCTGTAGAGAACAAAAGGCTATAAGGTTTGGCGAGAATTATGTCTTCACTCAGCCAAAATGGATTAAATACCTATGGGCACTGTCACGATCTACCGTCTAAATGATGTCTAGTTAAGTTGAAGTTTAGTATAGTAAATATGCTTTTGTTTTATACAATACAATACCAGCTAGTAGCACAGTGTCCCGATATTCTTTGCTGCACACACGAGACATTTTGGCTCTTTTTTTTATACTCATAAACAAATTAGAATTCGAAAATTATGACGAATCTAGTAGTTATGTTTTTTTATACAATACCGTCTGGTGGCAAAGTTATATTGAAAAATAATTATTTTTACAAGGTCAAATATACATTTATAAGCCACTCATAATTATTTTCAATAGTTAAAATAATTATTGTCCAATATAACTTTGCCACAAACTAGTAATGTATAAAACAAAAACGTAACTACTAAATTCATAATAATTTTATAATTCTAATTTGTCTACGAGCAGAAAAAAGAGCGAAAATGTCCCGTGCGTCAGCCAGATACCCATGTAGCTCAATAGAACTTATCATAACAGTAGAACTCTAAGCGGTATGAAGATAGGAAAGGTGTTACGTTTCATGTAATTGTTGAAAGAATTCATAAACCGTACCAAAGACATCCCATTATTCATAAAGATGACGTACTAACTATTTAACTATATTTGCAGGTTTTAAATCTTTTACTCACCCTTTGTGCCATGATTGAATAGGTTTCATATTTTTAAATGCATCGGCCATGTTCTTGAAAGACTCTCCAAAACTCTTCCAGGCGTTACCAAACATCCTAAATGAATAAAACTTAATTAAGTACATTATATACGGCCAGTAATTGTAAAGAAAATAAGCAATTGTCTAATTGCCGTATAAAAGTTGTTAATATATTTGTTTGTTCTTAACCCTTGGTCCCATGGTTGAATAGGTCGCATATTTTTGAAGGCTTCGTTCATGTTTTTGAAGGATTGCTCAAAGCTCTTCCAGGCGTCACCAAACATCCTGAATAGATAACACTTACTTCAGTATATTATAAGCTTCAGAAATTGTAAAAAATAATATGCAATTAATTATCTAATTGACGTAGAAAAGTTCTTAATATACAGGGTGATTCATATTGAATAGGACAAAAAGAATAGCATAGTACAAATTAAATAATTGATTTTGTTAGCTGAAACAAATTAGCCCGAGAGGCGACTGCAATTTTTGGACCCCATCGAACATCATTCTGAATTTTTTATAGAGATTGGAGAAAAGTGAGTAGATTAGGAATCCACTGGTCTGCCGCGGCAAGAATGGCCGAAACTGATAAAAAATCGACTTGGAATGAGTTGAACTAAACTTCGATTGCCAAATATGTCGTATCTTGCCAAAAAGAGAACAAACTTTTTCGTCTGGCAACCCTGCATTTTGATTTTCAATGAGAAAAAGCGCAAACGATGGACTTGGCTCGGAAAAAACTCTGGCTGGGAAAATTTGTATCTTTTAAAAGTAAGCCAAATTGGCGACATCAGTTACGTCATCCGTGACGTAATGCTTATTGCCAACTTGGCTCCCTTTTAATAGATGCAAGTAGACCGTCGCCAGATATCTGAATCGTCTGCAATCTTCTTAACTGATAATTAAAGAGTGAGGGTTACCAAATAAAAAAAAAAATGCTCATTATTTGGCAAGTTATGGCTCATTTGGCAATTGGATTTAGTTCAACTTATTAAAAGTCGATTTTTGACCAGTTTCGGCCATTTTTGCCACGGCAGACCAGTGGATTCGTAATCTACTTCCTTTTCTCTAATTTCTATAAAAAAAATCATAATGATGTTCGATGGGGTCCAAAAATTGCAGTCGTCTCTCAGTCTAAATATATACTGAAACTAAAATCATATAAGTTGTATCAAGCAACAGCCAAACATAATAATGTAAGGAATATCTGAACGATTGTCTACCACATCACTGGATTGGTCATATTGCGCCGAATAAAATGCCATTTTTTTTTTTGGCAGCCGAGATTACCCGCCCCTAGCCCCTTGTGATTTCTGCCTACGGGGCTTTGTTAAAGAGATATTCTTCATGCCTTCAATTCCCCAGAACTTACAGCAACTGAAGCAGCCGATAACTGACATCTTTGACTCATTAACACGGGATATTAGATCACAAGAGTGGCAGTAATTGGAAATACAGTAGAACCTCGATTAACCGTCCCTCTTTTATATGGAACTCTCTGTTAACCGACCATCCTTTAGTCGACATCAAAAATATCTCAAATGAGTAATAAATCATTTGCCTTTTTTAAAACCGGAATAATTTCCTTCACATTAAATTTGCATAAGTAATGGTGAGGCTTTTGACCGTTTTTTAAAAGGACTGACATGGTTAGAGCAATAATCATATGCAGATCAAACTGAACTATTGCTTTTAAAAAGACTTCGGGATAGAACTGCGAAACAACGATTATCAAGATTACGACAACAAAAACTAATTTCCAACAATTATGTCATAAAAAAAAATTAAAAGCCCTGCATTCAATAAATGAAAATAATTTACTTTTTATTATTTTTTACAACTCTCTATTATCTGGCATTTTCGCTTATCCGACCTATCTTCGGTAAGAATTATGTCGGTTAATCGAGGTTCTACTGTACCGCATAGCCATTTGCCGGGCGGGGTACACTTAGAACAAGAAATTTGGTTAACTGCAGTGTCATGGTAAATTTGATTTATCAAAATGAATTAATTGCAGCGTTCACAGATATACTATAACTTTTGCTTCATTCAATATGAATCACTCTGTATTTGTTTCTATGCTCTTGAATATAATAGAGTATTAAACACGTTGACGAAATATGGTGTTTGAATAAAATATTTCTATCTTGTAGCGATTCTTACAGTTCTTGAAACTTTAAAGTAAGGAAGTTTATCCTAAGCAGACACAAGAAAAAACAATATCAAAGTCAAACTGTGAGGGGAAATATGTACACCTTTACATATACGGTAAGATATTTCTCAATACGTACTATTAGATCATCAGATTGCATTTATACTAGAGTTAAATCTAGATATTAACTCACATCACAAATTATCGCCAACTGCAAACGGTCTACTGGGGGATCGGCACATGAAAAAATTTCAGATTATTGATTTCGAGTTTATTACTGTTTATTAAAATATAAATTTATGTCTTTAAAATGATGCCACATTTGTAATGATATCTTATTTCAAAGTATTTTTAATAATTTTTTGTAGTAGGAACAAAATGTAGGTATTTAATGCATGTTTCTTAACTTCAAAGCAGAATTTCTAAAAATGCCATTTTTTCATGCTTAGGGGCACATAGCTTAAAATCTATATGACATAATTGCTTGAAATTTTTTTGACATGTTTCTCTAATGTATTTAAGTACTTAACTCGAGGAATTATTGATAAGTAGCATACTTTAAAAAAAAAAAAAATTAGTCTAAAATTTTATAATTTTTCTTAAACATATTTTTAGAAAATCATAATTATTTTAATTTTTAAGAAATAACAAAAATCTCGTGTTAAAGTATTCAAAAGTAGCCAAATATTATACTGCGAAAGTTTCATAATGATTGAAGAATCGGTTATTCAATTAGATGCCCCCAAAGTTGTTGAATTTAACATGGGCTCCTATGGAGGTGCCGGACCCCCTTAAAAATTCACATACTAACACAAGTACACATTTCAATTAAATTCACTTGTCTTGACCAAAAATCTGTATTTTTTTTTCTGGTCACGTATTTAATGCTATAATATCACAATATTATACAAGAAAACCATCAATTTTAAACATAAAATACTATTTTATCACTGCTATAACAAATGGAACAGTTGTGTTTCGTATGGTACATTAACAAAACTAGCATTCTAGAACAGTAAGTAAAATGAGTTATGCTTTTCTTTCATATTTATTGTGCATAATAAAAGAGTGAAGTATTACAACTTACCAGTTATTGAGGGATCGAACAAAACTGGCGAACACATTATTTCAGGATATTTTTTTTAAAAAAAATGTGTTTCAAAATTCACAATTTTGTACATGAATACTTTTTTAAATTGAATTATTTCAGAGAGAAGTGTTTTCATTAGAAAGATACGATTCATACATATTTACGGGTGGGTAATATGTAAACAAAGTAATATCCTATAAAGTTCAATAGTTGGTTGGTTGGTTGTATTCAGATTATCTGGCGCCGTCAGCAACACGAGGGCTATAATGCGCCGAAACACTTCGTCATTTAACAAACCAACATACATTTACAAACACCCATGCCTACACGGGACTCGAACCCGCAACCTCGCGGTCTAGAAGCCAGCACGCTAACCACTATACCGTTTGGTCGGCTTAAAGTTCAATAGAAATAAAGATAAATAATAGCATTTTAAAACACAAATTATAAATTTATACTAAAAAGAATTCTTCCGTTAAAAATTTTTGTGATTGACATTAAGTACTGATAGATAGTTAAACCTTCTTGGACATTTAACGTTTTTGAGACACTTTGTATGATAAGAAAAAAAAAAAACAAAAAAAAAACATTAAAAAATTGTGAAGTATTTGAATGACTTTTAATCAATGAAAGGTAACAAAAGTGAGAAGTAACTTACCCTCCATCCCCATTCATGTTCCTGAAAATAAAATTCATGTACTCAGTTTATTAATAATTTATTTTATAATTTGAATTAGAAGGCATGTACGTAACTATTTATATACTATTTAAGAACTTAGTTTATAGAATGTAAGAAGATAAACATACAGACAAAAAAGTTAAAAATCGAAAAGGGTTAAAAGAATTTCCTAAAGTGATTTGAAATAGTGCAAAAAAAATTGCTATCTTTTGAAAACAAAAGCACTGCAAAAGGATTTTTTTTAATCGTTTAGTAACTACATGACGTGCAAGGAATTGATTTTTTTTTAAATTTATATAAATTTTCAAATATTTTAGCTTAATATAAAAACGTCAAGATTATATTTCAAATCGATATCAAGAGTTGAATTAGATGTTAATAAAACTGGAAAACTACAATGTCCATTAGCGAAAGACTCCATGATTTTAAATTAAATAACTCAAAAACAAAAAAAATCGATAAAATAATGAAACAAAACGTACAGTTACTTTGAAAGCTCTAAAAATCTGATACCAAATTTTCAAAACTATTTACAAATATTGTCTACAGATGGCGCTGCACACTGTAGTTCTTATGAATGAAGAGTGCTTTGAAGCTCATAGCAATCACAGTGACACCTGGTAGACAACATTTGTAGTTGATTTTTAAAATTTAGTTTCGGACAGTTCCAATTTTTATACCCGGCGATGAAGGAGCGACACTGTTGTTCTGATCAACGTCTGATTGGAGTTGGAGGTTTGGGTTGCTAGTTGCATCGTTGTGTCCGCTTGTTGCGTATCTGATCGCTTGTTACGATGAAGTTTCTCCTTTCAGAAGCGCCGATAGATGGCAGCATGATTCATTTTAGTCCGACTGTCACCAATAAAGCGTATGGTTTTTCGTTGCGGGTGACGGGCCTAGATCGCGAGACCATTGTATCTCGAGACAGATACTTTACCGCTGTGCAAAAGAGTACTCCACTGCACAGAAGCTTTATCTGTTATTTGAGGTCGCCACATATGTGATGGGAAGTTAGCATGATTGCAACGACTGATTGCAGAGATCAAATGTATAAGGTATTTCTAGAATTTTCAACTATAGCGCCATCTGTTGGCAACATTTGTAACTAATTTCAAAACTTCCGGTTCAGATTTTTACAGCTTTCAAAATAACTATACTTTTTGTTTCAATCTTCTATCGATATTTGTTTTTGAGTTATTTAATTTTAAAATCAGAGAGTCCTTCTCTGGACCCTATACTAGAAAAAGATCAGCGCCCTGCTCAATACAAAGCTATAGCATTCAAACTTGACTAATCTCTGTAACTCCCTTCGCTGGATCCTGTGTTAGAAAAAGATCAGCACCCTGCTCAATACAAATCAATACAAAGCTATAGCATTCAAACTTGACGAATCTCTGTAGCTCCCTTCGCTGGATCCTGTGTTAGAAAAAGATCAGCACCCTGCTCAATACAAAGCTATAGCATTCAAACTTGACTAATCTCTGTAGCTCCCTTCTCTGGATCCTGTGTTAGAAAAAGATCAGCACCCTGCTCAATACAAAGCTATAGCATTCAAACTTGGCGAATCTCTGTAGCTCTCGGCCGTATCAATATATGAGTGAATAAAATATATTATCCAAAACAACCCTACTAATGTATGTAATGTATTCCAATTGGAACTTCCCTTTCGCTTTAAAATTTTCTAGTGTTTTCCAGAGTTTGTGAGAGGCGCCTTGAATCTCGTCGAATCTCGCCTAGACCGGATCAAACCAGTTCATTTATAATCTATAAAAACCCCATACTTCTGTTCGACCACGCCATTTGAAATCATTTAATTATTTGTGCTAGAAACCAAGCTCCGGTCTCTGGCAATAAACTGTTGTTTAACTCGACCACGACTTGCTTTTTAATAACGGTCAACACTCAATGTACCGTTATATGTATTTTTGATGCGGCCGACAATTTTTACCTTCTAAACTATAAATAATAGTTATACATCTTTTATTCCTTCCATTTGCGCTTATCAATAATTTTTGATAGAATTGATTGAGTTCAATAATAAAACTTTTAATACCAATAGACTGAGAAGCAATTGCATATTGAGTTATCTCATGGAACATCATTCTGATTATTGTTTTAGACTGTAGAGACATACCAGAAGATAGTGAATTTATTGCTCTTGAAGGAGATAAATTGCCAAAACTGTCCGACTTTCAAACAGTTGAACTAGATTCGATCGACCAATGTGGCATAACTTGCTAAATAATGAGCTTTCTATTTTATTTGATACCCACAGCTCTTTAATTTTCAATGAGGAAAGGTGGAACAGACAGCGCTAAATACTTGAATTTTTTAAAAGTGAGCCAATTTGGCGACAAAATATTAAGTCACTGATGACGTCACATACCAGTATAGTCATAATTTACTATCATTTCTCGATATTCTTCAAACAAATTCAGGGCATGTTTTAAGGGGACATGTGGCACTTTTTTAAAAATACTTTAGTTTTTCAATAAAATTTGGCACAAACATAGAAGATGTGACTTATAAGACAACAAGAAAATTTGAACAGGTAATATAAAATGAATAGTAAATTATTGAGAAAAAATTTAAAATAATACGAAATTGTAACTTTTTTGAAAATGCTCCACGCGAGACAATACTTTGACGAACGTGAAATAAAAATGTGAAGTTGTTTATCAATATATTATAAACATTTTCACACATGCTTTCATCTTTAGGTGCTATAGTTGAACAGAAATTAAATTTCAAACATGCCGCTAGTGATTTTTCATTAAAAAATGCACATATATTTTAAATTTGCAACATGAAAAATAATAATAATAATAATAATAAATTATGTGAAAAGCATGCGTGTATCTCGTTATAATACATTAAAAATTAGTCCTACAAAAAATTCAGTGGATTTATCAAGAAAATGAATCGCAAGTAGCTTTTCGAACATACGTAAAATGTGAGAAAAATGCCTTTTTAACTTTTGACAAAAAGTGTGCAACACGTTAAAATAGTTAATTTAAAGATTTTACCACTTAAAATCATCGGCTTTCCAAAATTCCAAGGCGAAATTAAAGCTAGTGACGTCAGCAATTTTTATAAAACAAAATTAAAAAAATAAAAAGTCACTTATGTGATGGTATTTTTGTAGTTTCAGTGTTCCCTGTCCCCTTAATAGGCTTTTAGTATTGTTGTTATAGAATGTCTTTCAGAAAGGACGACCAAATTTTGAAATGGAGTAGCTGCGAATCTGTGTGACGGAAAAAAGAGACAATTAACCCTTTGCACTCCAGCGGCGCCTCTCAGACACCACACGATTGGATGCCGAAACACGAGAGGACCTCTAGATTCGATGCGGAAATTTGATGCAAGGCCAATGACTGTGTTTAGTTTCTATGAAGAAAATCCGTAAACGCCATCCGAACCTAAAATGATTCGAGTTGCTGGGCCCTCCGCGCGAAAAAGGCCTGGAGTGCAAAGGGTTAATATGCTGCATTCACAGGTATGGAATCGTAAATACGCTGGTTTGTAAAATTGGATCCAATATTGAAATGTGGCTTCACTTTGTTGTAAAATCTGAATATAGTGAAATGAGTTTTTCATTTCTCTCATGAAAATGTTCCCTATGATTCCATTACTGGATAGTGCTGTCCAAACGGCCATTTTTACTGAATGAAGTGTTGTTGTTGAAAGACGCGACACACAGACGGATTTTCGGTAACCTACATTCACCAGTTTTGTTGGTTAAGATTTACTGTACGGTCCTTCTTGGCGACTTTAAAAAAAATCGCCAAATTGAAAATTATGTCAAGAGGCTGTGTCGCCAAATCCAAAATGGAGTTAAAACACGCCGTGTTACCAAATCCAAACGGTCACTAGGGTTATCGTAAAACTTTGGCAACGGGTTGCCATATTCGGCGCCTAATTGCCAACTTGCAAAAAGTCGCCAAGGGGGATTGTACAGTAAATCTTAACCGTTTTGTTTAGCGAAGAATTCACCCAAATGAAAATGGACAGAATCAGTAAACCATATGCAGTCCTCATCAAATTTACTCTCATCTATGAATTTTACAAACCTTTGAATTTAAATTTCGTTAATTGTCAGTCCAAAATGTATCACTTGTCGGTTAAGATTTACTTCGGGACTTTTAAAACAAAAATCGTCAAATTAAAAATGACGTCAAACGGCTGAGTCTCCAAATCCAAAATGGCTCAAAATACACAGTGTTGCCAAATCCAAACGGTCACTAGGGCTATCAGAAAACCTTGGTGATGCTTTGCCACATTCGGCGCCGAATAGTTAACTTTCAAAAAGCCTCCAAGGGGGACCGTACAGTAAATCTGAATCCAATTGTCTCTTCTTTTTATCTCACTGTTTCGCAGTTATGAAATCGCAATTTTAGATATTTCTTTCTGCAATACCCTGCACATCCGGGTTACTATTTCATTTCAGAGAAAAAGAAATTGAAAATAATAATAATAATAAAAAAGAAACTCACCCCATAGCCATAAACGAACCCATCGGCGGCATACCGCCCATCTGCATCATTTGCCCCACTGCACAAGTCATTAAACTTCCGATAATTACTACGCCGATTGCTTTCATCATTCGGGCGATCAGAAATGTGCTCGTATTATTTTGAATATCAAATAAAATATTAAATCGAGATGATATATTCTTCAGTTGAATCTGATTTCGAAACACTAGACGAAGAAATATTTCAATGACCGTACGCTATCGAGCCCAATCTTCACAGAAAATGAAATGCGCATAGCTCGCTCACAAATATATATTTCAGAAACAGCTTCTTTTTCTTTCTAGAAATATCACTGGTGAAACATTAATTCCACGAATTTTATTGCACACTTACAGGATAATACGTCATTTTTGTTTTATTTGATTAATTTTCGTGATTAATAATGGGATAAGTCTTACTCATTTCCTGCAGCATGCCGTAATAGCATGAAATAAAATATTTCGTTGGGGGTTTATTTTATTTTAAATAAATTCTTTTGGCAATTAAAACTAACTTTTGGTATTTCCACACTGAAGTGCAATTGAAATAGAATTCATATCGCAACTACTTTGTTAAAATTGAAAGTTTCATAAATATTTTTTCTAGAATTGATTGCTTTTGAAATTAATCTTTCATAGTTTGTTTAAAATACCGAATCGAAAGATAATTTTATTTTTGCCGGTAATTTCTCCTTCTGAAAGAACGTTTGTATTTCTTTCGTTACTTTTAAACTTGGAAATCTACTTTAAGTTCTTTAAGACCACAAGAATCCTCCAAAACTTTAAAAATTGAAATAAATGAACACTTAACCAGTTTGTCCAAAAGGCTTAATTTAAGCCATAATGAAAAATTAGATTTCCTCCTATTTTTTGGCTGTATTTGCAGATTAAATTTTCCCTTTTTTGGTTAAATTTCTACTATGGAATTTGTGGATAAAATAAAATGGCTAAAGAATCTTAGAAACACTTTCAGATTACAATTGACAAAGATTTATAAATTTGAGAACGCATCTCAAGTTTAATTAATTTATTTTTAAATCCTTTATATTAACTTAGATTTTGTGTGTATATGGGTGTGTGGTTGACTGGTTTTGTATGTCGATAGCGGGCAAATCTGTGAATGCCTGATTTACCTCTTTGCTGTCATCCAATCAGGCTGATACTTGCCAGATAGATTCAATGTCGAAGACAATGTATTATATCAAAATTCCGGGGCTGTAACTGTCATAAAAGGCCGTTTTTATGGAATACAAGTAAACCAACTTCCTGTCATCCAATCGCGCTAAAATAGCATTTAACCATTGAAGAAACTCTCTTTCCTGTTGTCATTTTTTTTAAAATAAATAAATAATAAAATAATTTTTATTCAAATAAATAAAAGATATTTGGATGAGAGTGCATAAATTCACGTTCATTTTTAATAAATAAATTTTGAAACGTAGTTTGCTGCACATTTTGTTGATAGAAATGTTTTTGATAGAAATATTTAAAAATAGATGCAAACACCAAGTACACGCTGTTCACAGAATCGGCACTGTGTTAATGAATATGAAAATGGGCATAGCATATACAGAATTATATTAAAAACTTTGTTTTATAGGTTATATTTTTTTAATTGTAGATTAAATACAACTATACATTTATACCATGCTTAGTGCAAAACAGTTCGAATTCCTAAGTAATAAGTAAGTAATTTGGTTGAATTTTTTTTTTTTTTTTTTTTTTTTTTTTTTTAATTTGAATAAATTATTTTTATGGATAATATTTAATTGTATTTTGGAACAATATATCTCATAAATGGGTCAAATAACTAAAATATTTTTGATATGTGTCTGTATGAAAAATATGTGATTATTATTACAATATCGTAGACAATAGTGTTACGAATTTCTGTATATTTGTAAATATTTCGTAGTGTTAATTTTGTAAATAGGAAAATTTACGTACATTTCGCATAAGGCAGTGCAATAGTTCGTCTTAACTTGGCTTCCCTGCAATGTGACACTTAATGCTTGATAACGAGTTTTACAGAGATATAACGCTGGGAAGCGAGTTTTACAAGGAGCAGGGTATTTAACATTATGGTAATGGAAATCTCGCCAAACTGGCGACGGTTTTGGCGACCATTTGGCGACATTTTCGTTCCCCATCTACATGTATAAGACTTTTCGACTACGATCTGGAAAGTACTTTAAATATCTACCTCTAAAGGTTTCAAGAAGGTTTGACTCCTATATAAGACCGGCCAAGTGAGCGGGGAGTGAGTTGACTGAGTTGAGTCCGTCAGTTGACTGGAATTATTGAGTTGAGATACTGAGTCTCAGTGAGCATTCAGAGTAGTTCTAAAGCGAACTTTTTAGCAGTTGTGTTGTCAAGTTTTTAACTGCTGTTTTGTGCTCTATTGTTGTGAAAAGAGCTGTATTGTGTCTACTAGAACGATAAGTTCTGGAGTTGTAAGAGAATCTGTGAAGAGTTATATTGGAATAAATTTCTGCAAGTGTTAATCTGCTTTGGCTTCAAGTCTTTCGAACCCACAATATCCCGATAGGGACTAATAGCCAACCACACGATTGAGATATATTGTCCAAGAAGATTTTCAGAAACGGCAAAACTGAAAAACTTTAGGGTTTACATTCATACTTGAACTTTTTTTTTTTTTAATTATCATTTTAAAAATCTGATACTTTTGTACCTTAAAGAACATAATTAGTAAAGATGTTTACAATGAAATAAATCAGATTAACATGAAAATTAATTAGCAAATTGTCATTTAACTCGTTATATATATAGCATATTTTTAAACCGTAATTACTCAAATTTCATTAGGCCAATAAAAAAAATTATTGTTGAGAATTGTTCGTTATTTCATTTTTCATGTTTTACTCTTCATACAAGTTTCTGGAATATATAGTTTTTTTATAGACATTTTTTCAGCTTTGAAAGTAGAAAAAATTATATTTTTTCAAAGAACTTTTGTTTTTAAAAATCAGGAAAAATTCAATTTAATTCTGAATCAATATTAAGAGTCCAAACATTTATAATTAATTCAGATTTTAGTTCTAAAATAATGTTTCAAAATTTTTTTTACAAAACTTTAGTTATTATTGTTCAAATGAATTTTTACGAGCTAAAAACATGATTCCTATAATGAAATAAAAATTTATTTATTTTATTTTCAAATTTATTTTCAGAATAAAATAGTACTATTAACTAATAAATTAACTCACTAGCTTTAAAATGATAACATTATCTTTCAAAATTTCCATCAAGAAATTATTTAAACTGAAATCACTTTTTGAACTATTTTGCAATATTTGGAGTATGTATGTGTATCTTAAAAGCATAGAAATCTTCTTTTAATAAGCCAAATTAAGTTAAAGTCCTTTTTATAGTTAAATTTTAATTATTTAAAAACCGGCTCGAAAGGGTTAATTTTAAATTATACACTTTATTACACTATCAATTTTGAATTATGTGGAATGTCTCAATTTATTTCGAACTTTTAATTTTTATAAAAGCGAAGTCTCGAGTATTTGTTAACTCAAAAAACAAACAGTGTAGTTTAATATTTCTGGGAAACAAAATACAACTACTCGTATGAAAGCCTTGCTTGTAAAAAATAAAAATGACGTCATGAATAATCATGAGAAATAATTTCACATAAAATCTACTTTTGAATGGTTTCAAACATGGTGTTATCATAAAATATGTACACTTGAATAATTTTGATTTACTAATTAATTTAAGCAAATTAAGTTTACTAAAAAAAGTAAAGTGAAAAAAAAAGTGATTCTTGGTCTCTCTTTGGCCTATATTTTATAATTTGTAATTTGATTTACTTACATTTAAATCAAGGTGATTTCCATTTAAAGTAAATGGACAATTCCCGCATTTTTTAAAAACGAGTGAAATTAGTACATATTTATGAAGAATTTATTTCTGATTCCAAATATTTAAACAAAACTTCTTTAAAAAAATTAGTTATTTAAAAATTCGTGACGTAAAGAGATCCCTGCGTTTCTATGGTTATCGTGAGGTGTTTGCCAAATAGTTATCGTTAAAAAAATTGGCGTTGGTAGACTATTGCCACATTCCGTACAGGTTGGCGTGATTTGCGAGAAACTTGCAAATCTGGTTTCAGCTGCTGCATTTCAAGCCAAAATGCTTGAGATCTCTTTAAGTCACGTTCAATGCCAACGAAATGAGCCGTTTTATCGCCAACCTCTAAAAAGGTAATTTTGATCGTAAATTTAAAAAAAAAAAAAAAAAAAAAAAACGCATTGAGCAGAAATTTGTATGTTTATGGCCTTTTCGAAACTTTTAGAATTTGTTGAATATATTAAAATATCCATGTAACTTCAACTGTATTATCTTTTGTTTCTTTTGAATCTGTAAGCACTGCAACTTTTCTCTGTTCTTTATTTTTGCCATTTTGTTACCGTATGTTATGTGAATGTAATAACTGCATTAAAGTATTCTTTTTGTTCCTTCAATGAACTAGTTATATTTCTAGCCAATTTAAACTTGCAAACATAGCAGTAATTATATTAGGTTATGGGCTTATCACGTTTTTACTGTACGAAAACTTTTGCGTAAACTTTAACGGCTGCTATAGTGTAATTAGGCCTAGTTCATTGTAAAGTTTCAGTTTTGTTTTGAAGTCTACGAAATTGTTTAACGAATTTTTTTTTATTTGCATTGAGTGATTGCTATCATCAACGGGAAATAAGAAATGGATTTTAAAGTCCAGATAGAGAAACTGGAGGGTCTGAGAAACTGGACGAAATGGAGACGACAGGTGGACCTTCTGTTGCGGCATCATGATGTGCTTGACATCGCCAAGAGCGAGAAGAAGCAGCCAGAGGGAGAAAACACAACTGCCGAGACGATCAGTGCGTTCAAGAAAAGAGACGCTCTGGCCCAGCTTATTCTCGTTGGAAGTATGGATGATTAGAACTGCAAACTAACGTCCACTTGCGATACTGCACATAAAATATGGGAGAAGCTGTTATCTATTTACGAACAGAGTTCGGGTCAGCGGGTTGATCTCTTGATGGAGAAGTTTTTTAGCAGCGAGAAGATCTCAACAGAAGATATGGCCACTCATATTGCCCGACAAGAAAGAAACTTTTGTGAGCTGAATGACGAGCTAAAGAGATTAGTAGAAACTGAACTTCCTGAATTGCTGCTTATGAGCAGGATTATGTCTACACTTCCGACGGAGTATTTTAAATTCAAGAATGTATGGGAATCTATTTCCATTGAAGATCGTACTGTCAACAAATTGACTGAGAGATTATGATTAATCGAAATGAGACTTCCTGGAAATCCAAAGGAATGCACAGCATTTGTCGTAAAGATTGCTGCAAAATCCAGTTATCCAAAAGGTGGAAAGCATAATAAAAGGTGTTTCAAATGCAATCAAAGTGGACATTTTGCCAGAAGCTACACCAAAGTGATTGAAAAGCCCACAGATTCAACAAACAAATATTCAAAAAAAGGAAATGCTTTTGTCTGCACAATGGAAGGTGTTTCAGAGTAGGAAGTTCGGCTAGAAGATTCTGGGGCCTCTGCTCACATGACAAGATTTAAGAATTACTTCATAAGCTACGAGTCATTTGATTCACCAAAACAAGTTCAGGTAGGAAACAATAGCACAATTTGAGCCTATGGGCAAGGTGTTGTTAATGTAGAAATGAAAATTAATGGCAAATGGGAAAATAATCATCTTTCTGATGTTTGGTATGTTCCTGAAGTTGGAAGAAATTTATTTTTCATTGGCCAAACTATTGACAAGGGCTACAATTTTCAAGCAGACAACATGAAGTGCATGTTCCCCAAGGACAATGATCTCCGCCTTGTGGGGTCGACCAAACGGTATAGTGGTTAGCGTGCTGGCTTCGAAACCACGAGGTTGCGGGTTCGAGTCCCGTGTTAGGCATGGGTGTTTGTAAATGTATGTTGGCTTGTCTAATGACGAAAGTTTCGGCGCATTATAGCCCTCGTGTTGCTGACGGCGCCAGATAATCTGAATACAACCAACTCTGCCTTGTGGGGAAAATAACTCTCAAAGGCATTTATGCTTTGTTAATGAGGGTGTGTTTAAATGAAGTTGCTTTTGAAGTATATAGCCACGAAGGATGAAACTGCACAGCTGTGGCCTGAACGACTGTTTTACCAGAATAAAAGACATGTTCAGAAAACCTTGAAGAAATTTCGCATTAGTGTGGATGTCACAAATGAAATGTGTACAGGCTGCATGTTTGGGAAACAGCATCGTGCCAGTTTTAGAGTCAGACCAAATCGACATTCATAAGCAGGAGCCAGTTTTAGTCGCTGACTTATGTGGTCCCATTCAAGAAATTTCAGTGGGTGGTTCCAAGTACTTCCTGTGCTTTAAAGATGATTTCTCCAAGTTTCGACGAATATTTTTTATTCGTAGAAAGGATGAGGTGCTAGACTGTCCAAATATCTTCCTGAATGAAGCACAAACATCCGGAATCACTATTAAAAAGTTCTTAAGTGATGGTGGAAAAGAGTTTGACAATACAGGAGTTAAAAAAATTCTTCAAGACAGAGGAATCAATATTCGGATCACTATGCCCTACTCCCCCGAGCAAAACGGCGCAATTGAAAGGGAGAACCGAACCTCGGTTGAAAGTGCTAGATCCATGTTGCATACCAAGGAGTTACCTATCAAGCTCTGGGCTGAAGCAGTTAATACTGTAGTTTACACTTTGAATAGGACTGGACCTACTACAGTTGAAGGAAAAGCACCTTCAGAATTGTGGCTTGGCAAAGAAATTGTAAACGTTGATCACATACGAATCTTTGGATCTAAGTGTTTTGTCTATGTGCCTAAGCAAAGAAGACAGAAATGGGACAAAAAGAGTGTCGAAGGATATTGTGTTGGCTATTGTGGTAATCGAGATGGTTATCGTGTGTGGCTGCCAAATGAAAATAAAGTTATTCTCAGTCGAGATGTTATCTTCAAGAGGGAAGAAACACTGGAGAAAACAGTGCAATTGACTGTTCAACAAGTGAATGTTGAGAGTGGTCCAGATGTTATCTGCACCTCTAGTGAAGATTTGTTAGAGGACACAGATGAAGATACTGAATCCTGCGAGTCAGTGAGTACCAGACGCCAGATCAAAATGCCAGTATATTTGAAAGATTATGTTCTTCTAGCTGAATGTGGTGTTCCTGATTCCTATGCTACGGCTATGGCATCTGACGAGGCAGAACCAAAGATACTATAATAAACCTTCGGGTTAAAGATGGCAAGCTTCCATAGAGATAATGTAAAATAGTTGAGAGCACATGACGTCATTGCAGGGTTTCTACATTGGCAAGCTTATCGCTCTTTTTGGTTTCACTTGGCGATTATATTTTATGGTTACCCAGAAATCTTTTATCCAAAAAAAGTACAAATCTGCCTAGCTCATTAAACTTTCACTTAAAAAATTTACACACCCAACCCTATGGAACAAAAGTTCCATCCTCTAATGCAATACGAATCCTAATATTAGATTTGGGGTTTTTACAACATATTTTAATGTTGGTGAACTTTTAGTAAGTTTTCGTAAAAAATATGAACATCAAGAATTAACAAAATTACTAATTACAAAATTATGGAAACACATTCTAGAAGAAAATGATTTCGATAAAGTTTCCATGTATTCTTCGAAGCAGTACATTAGGAAACTAAAAAATATCTAGTTATTGAGTGCAAGAATTTAAAAATGACTTGCAACTACAAAAACCAATATCATTTAGCATGTACTAGTTTAGAAGAATTTACTAACAGTTGACAATAATCACTTAGCTTTATTAATTCCTAAAATAAAAAACCGCAATGGTAATTGAGATTGGCGTCAAATTTCAAAAAATCATAATAAACACATAATAATTGCGTGCATTTGTGCAACTAACAAATGATAAACATTCTTTCAAGCGATGTCAAAGTAATAAAAAAAGAAAAGTTCATGAAAAAAACAACTATATTTAACATAAAAACTAGCCTGCTGAATGAGACGAAAAAATAAAAACAAACGATTAAGAACACTAACCATCAAGTTTCATCACAACCATCAACACTGCAAAAAATGTCATTTTAAAATTCTCTTACGAAAATTCTATAATCTTCAGAACATTACCAAAATTTATTGTGCACAAAAGCGAACAATTTGAACAAACTTGAATAAATAATATGTTACTTTGCAAAGTAGAATCCTTCATTTTTGTTCTGCTATTTAAATCTCCCACGAATTCGACGAAATAAATCTGATGTTCTTATTTGTTTGTTTAAAAAGCACGATCGCCAAAGTAAGAACAAAGCTCCGCGCATGTCTGGAAATCGGAGCAATTTGGCGAAAGTTTTGTGCTCTCAACTTGGAAAATCCGCGAGATGGCAGCACTTACGTATCGGCGAAGCTTGCCTTCTTATAGTTTTAAGTTCTTTGGCAGAACATTGACAATGTGCCATGAAGGAAGAAATGGAATCTTTGGCTGAAAACAAAGTATGGCATCTAGTGGACTTGCTTCCTGGAAAGAAGCTGATATCAAATTGTTGGGTATTAAAAGTCAAAACAAAAGGTGATGGTACTGTCGACAGATACAAAGCCAGACTTGTGGCGAGAGGCTATAGTCAAAAGCAAGGTATTGACTATGATGAAACGTTTAGTCCTTTTGCCAGGTTTGACACCATCAGAACTGTTTTGAGTGTTGCTGCATCTGAAAATCCGCACCTCCACCAATTCGACGTTAAAACTGCTTTCTTGTATGGGGAACTTCAAGAGGAAGTTTACATGAAACAGCATGAAGGCTACAACGATGGATCAGGGCGAGTTTGCAGACTTTATCGAAGTCTTCATGGCTTAAAAAAAGCTCGGAGATGTTGGAATAAAGTTTTGTGGACTTTATTCAAAATCAAGGTATGACCTGCAGTACTGCTGGACCTTACTTATTCTACAGAATTAGAAGTGGTAAGAGGCTTTTTATTGCAATATATGTAGACGGACTAGAAGCTGGTACTGATGATATTGAAATTCTCGAATCTATTCAACAGCTGAAAACTAGCTCCAGATAACAATTGGGTCACGGGACTGTTTCCTCGGTATGCACATAGAAAAATTGAATGATGGTTCAATCTCTGTTGCTCAAAGCAGTTATACTGGGAAAATCCTTGACAGATTTGGAATGACTGATGTGATTCGATTGCAACTCCTAGTGAAAAGTCTGATCTAAATGATACACAACTAAATGAAAAAGTACCTTATCGAGAAGCTGTGGGCAGTCTGATGTACCTTGCCACAGCAACACGCCCAGATATAGCATACGCTGTTAGTGTTGTATCTGAGAATTTGGAGAACCCATTGCTTTGCCATTGGCAGACAGTCAAGAGAATCTTTAGATATCTCAAAGGGACAATTTCTCAGGTACTGTTGTATCGCTGTGATTACCTTCCAGGAGAACTTGAAGCCTACAGTGATGCTGATTATGCTGGTGATGTGAAGACTCGCCGCTCAAGTACTGGTGCTATCTACAACAGAAGCGGAATATGTGGCAGCCAGTGAAGCTACCAAATAAGTCATATGGCTCAAACGACTGTTGGGAGAGATTACTCAGTTGAAGCACACACCAACTCTTCTAGTGGATATTGCGAGTGCCATTAAGCTTACTAAAAACCTAGAGTTCCACAAGCGATCCAAGCACATTGAAGTCAAGTTTCACTTTATTCGTGAGAAGTTTCGTGAAAATGTGCTGAGTATTGAACACATTGATGGACAACATCAGATTGCAGACATTATGACCAAGCCACTGGCACGTTCATCTTTTGAAACTTTAAGAGATATGACGGGAATGCATGTAAATTCTAAATGATGTGTTTGTTTCTTCTCATGTGCACAGTACATTTTGAGAGAAAGTGTTGAATATATCAAAATATCCATGTAATTTCAACTGTAATATCTTTTGTTTCTTTTGAATCTGCAAGCAGTGCAACTTTTTCTCTGTTCTTTAGTCTTGCCATTTTGTTACCGTATGTTAAGTGAATGTGTGAAAAAAAAATGCTCGAATTGTCCATTGTGTACTTATAGTTTCAAAAAATTGCTATCATTTTGTGAGAGACACATTATCATTTTTTTTTTAAATTAAATTCAAGACATGAATGCACCAAGTGCCTAATTTATAGCCCTGTACCTTTGAATTATAACTGTTATTTTATCGAGCTAGTAATAGGAACTGGTTTTAATCTTTTTTGAAATAATGTAAATAATGTAACATTGGACTTTATTAATTAATGGAATTATTGTAAGTGGTGTGCTATTGATTGGTGATGCCAATCAATATCACACCACTTACAATAATTGGCATCACCAATCAATGCACACCTATAAAAACAATTTCAATTTTTCACATTCCATAAGGCAATCGCAACTGAATATTTTATTTTACCTCGCTCATAGCATGTTGATTCAATTTCTGTGATACCATGCTCATAGCAGTTAACTATGACGTGAGCAATAATTAACCACCATAAATTTCGAAATCTAATAAAAAATTGTTTGGTAAACTAAAATTCCTTCGTAAAGCCAGATTTACACGCTACCAGTCGGGCCTCCAGTTTAGATCACCAGTTCTGTGACGTCAACTAAGCAACCGTTGCGTCGTCTATCGGTTATCAAGGGAGAGCGCAAGTGATTGGTTGATAAGCCGGATTTACACGCTACCAGTCGAGGTTCCAGTTTAGATCACCAGTCAGTGACGTCATGTGACATCACCAGGCTACTGGTTCCAGTAAACCAAACATTTTCTATTTACTGGAGCCGGCGATCAACCAATCACGTGATCACCGATAGACGGCGCAGCGGTCGTCTAGCTGATGTCACATAACTGCCGATCTAAACTGGAGGCCCGACTGGTAGGGTGTAAATCAGGCTTTAGAAGTCGCCGGCGCCAGTAAATAGAAAATGTTTGGTTTACAGGAACCAGTAGCTTGGTGACGTGACATGACGTCACTGGCTGGCGATCTAAACTGGAACCTCGATTGGTAGCGTGTAAATCCGTCTTAAGCGTCAGAGAAGTAAAATGCGTTAAATTTAAACGACAAACATGGTATTACGAAATGATTTCGTACAAAGAAAGTTTCTGGGAAACCAATTTTGATGTTGTTGATATGATGTTTGATATTGACGTCAATTGATGTTTATGATATTAAAAATCAGATAATATACGTGGTGTTACATTTTTAAGTAATATTAGTACTTTTGTTTTTATCTGGGAATTATCAGCACCATCAGTACAAGATAATCTAAATAAAACAGTACTTTTAAAAACTAATAATTCAAGAATCGTTTGGAAGGAAGAAAATTCATTTTTGACATAAATACTTAAAAGAATGATTTCTTTAAATTGTTTTACACACATTTATGCAAAACTATTCAGTATATACTTTAAATCTATAAAAAGAAAAGCAATTGATATTTTTTTACAATATATATAAAAAATGAGTTCACAGTTCAAATTTTGGAAAGAAAGTACCAGATGTAATTACAATAAAGCTTTAGCCATTTTTTTTTCTTCTGAATAATGTTGATTGATAGGAAAAAATTTTAATTAAGTTATGGACGAATTAAAGACTCAAAGAAGAAAAATAATTCCATGAAGTTTCCATAAGAACTTAGATAGTGATATAACTAAATTGAGATATGCGAGACCAAACCTTTCTTAGCAAGTTGAAGTACTATTTTTTATTCTTTTACCTCTATTCATATTAAACCAAACAATTAATGAGTTTTAATATGCATATTAGTATTTAGCATTTTTCTACTATATTGATTCTTAATAAAATTTGAAGAGAAAAAAAAAAAAACAATATTTCATTGCTTGAAAACTATGAATGTAGCAGTCATAAAAGTTTAGAAGTGTAAAGCAAGAAAAGTATGCTAAAAAAATATGCACTCTATAAAAATATATTGTGTTATGTTTTATTGTTATTTATTCAATAGTAAACGTATTATTTATCAAACTTATGATCTTATTGATTAAAACTATAAACTACAACAACAAATATAATTTTAATTTTGCATTAACCTTCAATTATACATTCTGAATTTATCGAAAATACTTTCATCATAAAATATATTTAATTTTTTGTTTTGTTCGTTATAAAGCATGGATTAATGTATTTTATCACTTTGTTACACATTGTGAGCTAAATAATCCCTGACTCAAATTATAGTTTTTACAAACATTTTATTAATATCCTAGCCAATGTTACAAGGTGTTGGATAAACAGTAGTTTTAAAAAAAAGCTACTCTTTGCAACAATGTTGTGGATCTACATATAAAGTGCACTTTGTAAGCGTACTTTCATCCTAAAAGGTGCATCTTTATTTTTATAAGCACATAAGGATTCTTCATCAGTAATCTATTTTCTTCACCTTCCTTGCCACATTTATGGTTCTGGAATAAAAATCTCCTGATTAGATATTAAGGAATTTATGAGTGTGCTTGAGACAAATATTTAAACAAAATTAATTTATTAAAGTGAGTTTAAGCCGGTCCAAAAATCAATTTTTAGGTTAATATTGTAAAAAAAGCTATAAACAATTTTGAATACGACGACGCAAAAAGTTTTAATCTCACAAAATTAGAAGTATTTTTTATATATTTTTTAAAAAAGTTTTGTGCATCAATTTGTATTATCGTTTTCAACTTTAACTGGCCATATCTCCAAATGCAGTTTTGGAGATATAAGGAACATTTGCTCAAAAAACTATTAAAATGCCTAAAATTTTAAACATGTCTTCTTACCGATGTGTTATACAATTTTAGCGTAGCAGTTTTTAATATTTTCGAAAGTTAAGTTTTTATACAGTGTTATTGCCACCGAAAATGAAAATTTTTGAAAATTCAATAGAATACCAGACTTTTTAATTTTGTTAATAAAAATATTTAAAAATGCTGCTCTCAAATAGTGTAATATATTAGTAAGAATAAATATTAAAACTTTTCGGCCTTTATCTTTTAGTTTATAAGTAAATGTTCTTTTTACGTCCCTAAACTAGCGTTTGGAGATATGGCCCGTTAGAGTTGCAAACGATTATATTAATTGACGCACAACCCTTTTTTTCAAATACATAAAAACATTCTTATAATTTAGTGAGATCAAAACTTTTTGCACCATCGGATTCAATATTGTTTGTCGTTTTTTTTTACAATATTAATCTCAAAATGGATTTTTTGATGTTCTAAAACTCCGACTCCCCTTAACACTAAAAATGCTTCATTAATACATATTTCTAACAATGAGAATCAAACCTGCTTTTAAAAGGCATATTTTTAGTTGACATATCGCAAAAAAATATACCACTTAGTTCTTTTTGGTATGTGAATAAAACAATTTTGTCCAAATCACGATCGTAATTTAAGAGGTCCAACAATGTCGCATTTATCTTGCACGAGCGTACACGTTGCACCCCTATTCGGATATAAATTTAATGGATATGATTTATGAATACTACTATGTACTGCAGCGAGTCAAATTATACAACTTCAAATGTAAAATTTTTACGATTTATATATCAAAAGTATACAATTTTATAATGTGATACTATATATCAATAAATAATTTCACGGGTTAAGAAAAAGTCATACTAAGGATCATTCCTTATGCTCGCTATATTACAATCTTCCAGCCCAGTGCATTTAGAAACTACTTTGCATATGACTATTTGCAATTTAAGTTATTACTTGCATTGCAACTACTTGCATTTTAAGAGGTCCAGCAATGCCACATTAATCTTGCACGAGCGTACATGTTGCAACCCTATTCGGATATAAATTTAATGGTTATGATTAATGAATACTTCTTTGTACTTGAACGAGTCAAACTATACGATTTCAAACTTCAAATTTTTACGCTGTATACCAAAAATATGCAATTTTATAATGTGATGCTGTATACTAATAAATAATTTCACGGGTTGAGATAAAGTCATAGTAAAGACCATTCTCTATGCTCGCTAGGTTACAATCTTTTAGCCCAGTGCATTTAGAAACTACTTTGCATATGACTATTTGCAATTTAAGTTATTACTTGCATTGCAACTACTTGCATTTTAAGAGGTCCAGCAATGCCACATTAATCTTGCACGAGCGTACATGTTGCAACCCTATTCGGATATAAATTTAATGGTTATGATTAATGAATACTTCTTTGTACTTGAACGAACTATACGATTTCAAACTTCAAATTTTTACGCTGTATACCAAAAATATGCAATTTTATAATGTGATGCTGTATACTAATAAATAATTTCACGGGTTGAGATAAAGTCATAGTAAAGACCATTCTCTATGCTCGCTAGGTTACAATCTTCCAGCCCAGTGCATTTAGAAACTACTTTGCATATGACTATTTGCAATTTAAGTTATTACTTGCATTGCAACTACTTGCATTTTAAGAGGTCCAGCAATGCCGCATTAATCTTGCACGAGCGTACATGTTGCACCCCTATTCGGATATAAATTTAATGGATATGATTTATGAATACTACTATGTACTTCAGCGAGTCAAATTATATAACTTCAAATGTAAAATTTTTACGATTTATATATCAAAAGTATACAATTTTATAATGTGATACTATATATCAATAAATAATTTCACGGGTTAAGAAAAAGTCATACTAAGGATCATTCCTTATGCTCGCTATATTACAATCTTCCAGCCCAGTGCATTTAGAAACTACTTTGCATATGACTATTTGCAATTTAAGTTATTACTTGCATTGCAACTACTTGCATTTTAAGAGGTCCAGCAATGCCACATTAATCTTGCACGAGCGTACATGTTGCAACCCTATTCGGATATAAATTTAATGGTTATGATTAATGAATACTTCTTTGTACTTGAACGAGTCAAACTATACGATTTCAAACTTCAAATTTTTACGCTGTATACCAAAAATATGCAATTTTATAATGTGATGCTGTATACTAATAAATAATTTCACGGGTTGAGATAAAGTCATAGTAAAGACCATTCTCTATGCTCGCTAGGTTACAATCTTCCAGCCCAGTGCATTTAGAAACTACTTTGCATATGACTATTTGCAATTTAAGTTATTACTTGCATTGCAACTACTTGCATTTTAAGAGGTCCAGCAATGCCGCATTAATCTTGCACGAGCGTACATGTTGCACCCCTATTCGGATATAAATTTAATGGATATGATTTATGAATACTACTATGTACTTCAGCGAGTCAAATTATATAACTTCAAATGTAAAATTTTTACGATTTATATATCAAAAGTATACAATTTTATAATGTGATACTATATATCAATAAATAATTTCACGGGTTAAGAAAAAGTCATACTAAGGATCATTCCTTATGCTCGCTATATTACAATCTTCCAGCCCAGTGCATTTAGAAACTACTTTGCATATGACTATTTGCAATTTAAGTTATTACTTGCATTGCAACTACTTGCATTTTAAGAGGTCCAGCAATGCCACATTAATCTTGCACGAGCGTACATGTTGCAACCCTATTCGGATATAAATTTAATGGTTATGATTAATGAATACTTCTTTGTACTTGAACGAGTCAAACTATACGATTTCAAACTTCAAATTTTTACGCTGTATACCAAAAATATGCAATTTTATAATGTGATGCTGTATACTAATAAATAATTTCACGGGTTGAGATAAAGTCATAGTAAAGACCATTCTCTATGCTCGCTAGGTTACAATCTTTTAGCCCAGTGCATTTAGAAACTACTTTCTATAAAACCTTGAAATTTGATGCGTATGTACAAAAAAGATCACATAATGAAATGGCATAAATTAAAAACTCGGAAACAGCGTCTAATTTATTTTATATTTGAAATTCTTACGTCACTAACTATGCAGTGGCTCTACCTGCAATTGTCTTCTGCTTTTTTTTAATTTTGGCTATGGTGAAGACATGGAAGTGTTTATCAGAACTATAACCCATTGAAAAAAATTAGTCTCGATTTTTCTAAAAAAAAGTACTAAGATTTTCTAAAAAGTATTTTTTTTACGGGATAATTTAAGCAATATCACGTTCATTTCCCGAACTCAAAATTCAAATCACGTATTCATAGAAACTTGTAATAAGATCCAAAATCGCTCATATCAGTAACCAATTTCCGTATCATAATCAAAAAAAAAATTTATATAAATTATACATTTGCTAATTTATTCTTATGGTTTTGTTAAATTACGTTTATTTTATCATATTCCCGTTCATTACCCATAAATAAATGCTTCATCTTTTTTCTTTTATTCAAAGAGTCAACGCTTTGTAAATTAACACAAACATTTCAACATTGTTCACTGTTCAATTACCGAACTCAGTATTCAAATCTCGTATTCATAAAAACTCGTAGTCAGATCCAAAATCGCTCATATCAGTAACCAATTTCCGTATCATAATCAAAAAAAAAATTTATATAAATTATACATTTGCTAATTTATTCTTATGGTTTTGTTAAATTACGTTTACTTTATCATATTCCCGTTCATTACCCATAAATAAATGCTTCATCTTTTTTCTTTTATTCAAAGAGTCAACGCTTTGTAAATTAACACAAACATTTCAACATTGTTCACTGTTCAATTACCGAACTCAGTATTCAAATCTCATATTCATAAAAACTCGTAGTCAGATCCAAAATCTCTCATATCAATAACCAATTTCCGTATCAGAATCCATAATTTTTTATATAAATTATACAATTAGTATTTCCTAACTTATTCTTGTGCTTTTGTTAAATTACGTTTGCTTTATCATATGCCCATACATAAATGCTTAGTCATATATATTTTTTTTATTTAAAGATTTAACACCTTGTAAAATAATGCAAACATTTCATTATGTTGGACTATTAATTTGTACTTATCTAATAAATGTATGTTCAATACTTACTTGAGTTAACCTCCAATCGCGTTATTTTGAACGCATCCGGGACCTTCGGCAGCACGAATAAATCCAGGGCAACACTCGTAAATGCGTACTCTCTGCAGAGCTACTCCATTTTCGTTTATACTGAAATATATAGTTTGTACATCACTTTAAAAATATTATAACCCATAAAAACAGAGTACTAAAAAATCCTTTACATGCATTGTCAATTTTTTTATTCATTAACACAGCACCGATATTAAAAACATTTCTATCAGTAAAATGTGCCGCCAACTAGGTCTCAGAATTTATTTATTCAAAATGAACGTGAACGTCATCCAAATATCATTTATTTATATCTGAATGAAATAATTTTATTATTTATTTATTAAAATAAAATTGGCAACTGGAAATAGTTTCAACAATAGTCGGTTCAATCCCACTTTAAGCTTGGCGTCCACTATCGTTAAGCAGAGCAGAGCAGATCAGAGTGGAGTGGATTAGAGCCAATTACAAGGCTGTCAAAGTCCATTGTAGATAGAGGCTCGTGCTATAGAAGACATTGGCAGCCTTGTAATTGGCTCTAATCCCCTCCGCTCTGATCTGTTCTGCTCTGCTTAGCGATAGTGGACGCCAAGCTTTAGAGCCAATTACAAGGCTGTCAACGTCCATTGTAGCTCAAGGCTCGTGCTATAGTAGACATTGGCAGCCTTGTAATTGGCTCTAATCCCCTCCGCTCTGATCTGTTCTGCTCTGCTTAGTGATAGTGGACTCCAAGCTTTAGAGCCAATTACAAGGCTGTCAACGTCCATTGTAGCTCGAGGCTCGTGCTATAGTAGACATTGGCAGCCTTGTAATTGGCTCTAATCCACTCTACTCTGATCTGTTCTGCTCTGCTTAGCGATAGTGGACGCCAAGCTTTAGAGCCAATTACAAGGCTGTCAACGTCCATTGTAGCTCGAGGCTCGTGCTATAGTAGACATTGGCAGCCTTGTAATTGGCTCTAATCCCCTCCGCTCTGATCTGTTCTGCTCTGCTTAGCGATAGTGGACTCCAAGCTTTAGAGCCAATTACAAGGCTGTCAACGTCCATTGTAGCTCGAGGCTCGTGCTATAGTAGACATTGGCAGCCTTGTAATTGGCTCTAATCCACTCTACTCTGATCTGTTCTGCTCTGCTTAGCGATAGTGGACGCCAAGCTTTAGAGCCAATTACAAGGCTGTCAACGTCCATTGTAGCTCGAGGCTCGTGCTATAGTAGACATTGGCAGCCTTGTAATTGGCTCTAATCCCCTCCGCTCTGATCTGTTCTGCTCTGCTTAGCGATAGTGGACGCCAAGCTTTAGAGCCAATTACAAGGCTGTCAACGTCCATTGTAGCTCGAGGCTCGTGCAATAGTAGACATTGGCAGCCTTGTAATTGGCTCTAATCCACTCCGCTCTGATCTGTTCTGCTCTGCTCTGCTTAGCGATAGAGGACGCCAAGCTATAATGTGATTAAATGATGGAAAGTTGGTTCATTAGTATTCCGTATAAGCAACCTTTTGGGACAGTAACAGTCCCAAAATTTGATAGAATACATTGTCATCATCATTGGACTTATCTGACAAGTTTCAGGCCTTCTGGATGATGGCAAGAGTGTTAATTACGTATCCGCAGATTCCGTTCCCATCAACAAACATACAAAAGAGAAGTTAATAAAAAGGATTTAAAAAATATTTGATCAATACTTAATTAGAGTTTTAATGAATAAGGATTCCACATGGTACATATTACACAAGAACGAGAAAAGTTCATTCATATATTTTAAATTTAATAGTTAAAATTTGTCAGGTCATTTTCTCAATTTAAATACGAATACAATACAAAAATGACGACCAACTAAAGGCAAGGTCATCAAGGTTGGTCCTATTTAACTTTTCTGGACAATCATCCGATATAGATCCAGCTGTCTTTTTGAAGTTTTGACTCCAGTACAATTTACGATGTAGTAAGGCAGATTGTTCCACTTATCAATTACTCTATTGTAATAATAATGCTTCCTATTGCGATTAAAATGCGATTTAAATAGTTTATATGCATGACCTCTTGTCCGGTTCCTTGTATTGAACTCTAAATTTTTGAAATCCCCCAGTTTGATAAATTCAAACAGCTGAATCAACTCTTCGAAATTTAAAACTTTAAGAGATAATATTTGCAAGTGCATTAGTTCAATACTCTTAAAACTGTTTGCTGAAGCCGTGCTTACTGAAATTTAGAGGTGATTTTTTTGGATGTGAATGCAGCTGTAATTTTTTGAACAGTAGGAATATTGTATTTTCGTTGCTGATGATTAAGTTTTATTGTGAGATTGCTTGCAATTTGTTACTGCTGTAATAAACGTTACTGAAGTATTAGAAAATAATTTTTAAAAAAAACACGTTATTTTTCGAATTCTTTGTCCTCGTACCGCTGGAAGAAAATTCCTAGAAAATTGTATCTAAAAGTCATAGTTAGCCATTTTTGAATCCGTATACAAAAGACAAACGGTGGAGTTATCGAATCAAATGATTTATGATATAAGAAATGCAAGAATCTAATGATGGAATTTTTGACATTCTAGAATATTTTGATGAGGCTAACTGCTGCCAATAAAGAATCCATATAAACTGACATTAAAACGGTATCCACCGAGCAATTATTTATGTCTACATCTGTTATTAAATTAAATGAAGTTGTCCATCATGATTCAGAATACAGAAACCATCAATTGAAACGGTCTGAAAGAGCAGCATGAGAGCTTCCGACAATTACTAGGACATCGTCAACTTTGCTCAAAAACTGTGGTTGAGATATTCTTAGTTGAGGAGGTTGCTGTACTTTAGCATTAGTCTGTCGACCGTTGGTGAACTTTTTTTTTTGGTGACAAAAAGTTCGAAACCCTTGGCTCCTTGAAAGTCCAGTTCGGCTCGGATCAGCTTAGGAGCTTTCCCGTGGAATGCCTCAGCAGCTCAGATGTCCTGATCTACAGTTGCGACTGACTAAGGGAAATTTTCCGAAATTTCTGCTCCGCAAATGGTACGAAGCAAAAAGTTCGACAAACGGTTGACGGGATAATACCTAAGTACCAAAATTTCTAAATAGGGGTCTGAAACCTGCGTAGCTGTGAATTACTTTAGTAGAAAATAGAACATGCGTGAAGAAGCAGCCCGCTCTTCGAAAAAGTTTAAATCGAACAACTCAAGTAGATGGTCATCAGAAGCGATGGGAAGTTAGAGGTGAATCTCAAAGGTGATGCCAACCCACGTCTGGACCGACCTCACATTAAAGATGTCAATATTGATGCGGAAGATGAAGATAAGATCGGACAAAACACGGTCCAAGTTCCAGACTTGAAATTTTAAAGTGATCAATGTCTTATTAATAGATGCTGCAGGACTATTTAAAATAAGACAGGTATAACATTAAACTCTTTTGCTTATATTGTTGTACAGGAAGCAATGGCAGAAATCTCACGATAACCATAGAAACGGAAGGACGTTTTGAAGTCACAGCTACAGTGGATCGTTTTGATCGGACGAGGTTTTCGGGCATTTTCTTTTCTTAATATTTAAATAGCTAATTTTTTTAAAGAACTTTTGCTTGAATATTTGGAATCAGAAAGAAATTCTTCATAAATATAAACTAATTTCCCTTGTTTAGAAAAAATGCGGGGTATTGTTCTTTATAATGTAATTTGCCATTACCTTGCAACGCAGGCGTATTTATAATTGTTTCCTCTGCACGTTTCGGAATTAGAATTTCCCCCAAACTCTTCTGCCAGAAACTGCTGGTTTAATGGATCAGGCTGGTACTTCTCATCAACACACACATTGGGCCTGTAAAGTGAAAACACCAAATTCATTATCATTCCTCACATATGTTCACTTAAGCATAAACACATTTTTTCTAGTCTGCATTAATAGGATTTATAACTTGTAATTGTTTAATTGTGATATTAATTGTAATGTAAAGGTACATTATATCTTTCATTGATAATACAAAGTGGCCCAAAAGTAATAAATAAATAAATAAATAAATAAATAAATAAATAAATAAATAAAAATTAAGTAAAAAAAAATATTAAAAAAAAAAAATATTAAGTAAATAAATAAATAAATAAATAAATAAATAAATAAATAAATAAATAAATAAATAAATAAATAAATAAATAAATAAATAAATAAATAAATAAATAAATAAACAAATAAAAATAAAATTAAGTAAAAATAAAATAGAATAAATAAATAAATAAATAAATAAATAAATAAAT
Organism: Linyphia triangularis; assembly: GCA_963978545.1. Lineage (NCBI taxonomy): Eukaryota > Metazoa > Arthropoda > Arachnida > Araneae > Linyphiidae > Linyphia > Linyphia triangularis. The sequence continues at coordinate 79,516,924 of OZ021727.1, read as the reverse complement.
AAATAAATAAATAAATAAATAAATAAAATTCTTTAATCAATAGATGGAGGTATATGTAAGCAAGTGTCCATTGTTACATAAGTAGGTTAAAGACCGGTAATTAGTAAGAATTTGATTTAAAAACGCAATCTGTTTATAATAATATAACCCATAGAAAAGTTTTTAATAATAATCCTTTTTATGCATTTCCAATATTTATATTCATAAACAAAGCGCCGTTTAGGTTGCCAGCGTGTGCTTAATTTTGGTATTTAGTTTAAAATATTAAAAACATCTCTATCTCTTAGCAAAATATGCGGTAAACTACTTTTCAAATTTATTCATTAAAAATGAATGTGAATTTATGCACAATCATCTAAAGGCCTCTTTATTTATTCTGATTAATTTTTTTATGATTTACTAAAACATTTTGGCAACAGGAAAGAGTTTCTTCAATGATCGGATAAATGCTATTTCAGCGTGATTGGATGATGGTAAGTTGATCTATTAGTATTCCGTAAGAGCGAATTTTTAGTGACAGTGACAGCTGCCAGAATTTAATGGAATGCATTGTCATCGACATTGATTCTATCTGCCAAGTTTCGGCGCAATTGGACGGCGGCCAGGGGGTTCATTAGGCCTCCGCAGATTTTCCTGCTATCGACACACCCAACCCATCATCCAACCATACACCTACACACATACACAAAATCGAAGTTAATATAAAGGATTTAAAAAAAGACGAAATATTTTATACTTTAAGAAAAAAAAATATATATTTGTCTGACCATGTGTATATAATGGGCCTCTTAGTACTATAAATTGTTCTTGAATTTTCCTTTTTGATTGTGGATCGTTATTTTTACATCATATATTTGGTGTATGGAACAAATTTTAAACACCCTTAAATGTTGAACAATTAATTGCATTTACGGACATAACATTTATTTACAGTTAAACTTAAGGGGGTGCGGTACCGAAAATAAAAAAAAACTTTATTTATGTACATTTTTACGTCAAAAATTTATTTTATGTATGAGATACTATTTATATATCTTTGAGAAAATGTTTTTTTAAATATTGTGTTTTGTTATTTAAAAAAAATTTAAAAAACAAGAAAAATCCATAATAATTGATGTTTGCGTATTTTGATATAAGTCAAGAAAAAATAAAAAAAATTTCAAAGTAAAAGCTTTCTGTAATACATAATTATATAAAGAATTTTTTTTCTTCACAGAATTTTGATAGGTGAACTAAAAAAAATTAAAAAATTCTCAAAGTTAAAAAATATTGAAATTTTTGCTTTTTTTAAGTTATCTTTTACGCTAAAAATTATACTTTAAAACAGAATTAACAAAATAAAATTCTGTGAAGACAAAATATTTAAAATTATATAAATTAAATGCTCCAAAAATTTGAATAGCCAATTGTTAATGGTTCTGAAGATATATCGATTTGAATATGCAGCATCTGTGAAAAACACTAGTGCTCGAAAAACGCACTTTAAGCAGACGCTTCAAGGTGTTACGCCCATTAGTGATGTTTAAATCACAGGTAATTTTGTCACGTTCTAATCACCGGAGGAATAAAATAAAAACATTATTCTCTTCAGGAATGTATGAACTATTTTTTAAAATCAGAAAAAGAATTTGGGATTTTTGAAGAAATTTCGGTACTATACCCCCTTAAAAATATGCTTTTAACTGTTTATATTAATCTAGAATATATTATTTTACTAATGCCAGTTTATTTTATTAAGAAGCACTATTTTATTGACTTTTTACTTTCAATTACCCATATGTAATACATAGGGTAATGAAAGTATAGAATTCGGTCAAAAAAAAAATTTCGATTTTTTTTTTTGCATTTCTCCACGTTTCGGAACATCCTAATCTCAAAAAAGTGATCTAGAAAAAATGTATGTGTGTGTGTGTACGTGGTCAGCATAACTCCCGAAGAAATTGACCTACGATGTTCAAATTTGGTGATGGCCCAAGGACCTACCATTAAGGTTTTCGTCAAAATCGCGCATGTGCATAAGGTAGCTGCCATTGAAAATATCAGGTTTTTCAATGATTGCTGAAAAACGGCTCTAACGATTTTGCTCAAAATCGCTGTTGTAATGCCTCTTAAGGTGTTCTAAACATCCCCCTCTCCGAAATTTTCATAAAAATGCTTTAACGGCGTAAAAAGTTGATAAACGAATGTCTTCAACACAGAGTCTTCTTTCCTTGAGCATACCTCATTATTGATAGTATATATATTTTTTTATCTAGCCAGTAACACTTATAATAAAGGATAATATAAGGGTTATCGTGAAGTATATCGCCAAAATGGAAATTTTGGCGAAGTTTTTTTTTTTTAAAAAGTCCCATATTACAATTATCTCAAAAAATATCACTAAACTGACCATTTTTTCTAAACGTATGATGGAAATTTAAAAACGGTAAATGACACAAATCCCCATGAGTAATAAAGTGTAATTGAAAGCTGTGCGATGTTCCACACCCCTAGTTCGCTGAGCGAACACATTCCAGTACATTTCACACTCTTCCGGTTCAAAAATTGTATTTTTCATTCCCTTCCATTGAATACCTACCTTTTAAGTCGAATTTATTCAACAATTTCTCTAAACAAAATGAAAAAAATAACACCAAAAAATATATAATTAAGTATATATCCTCATTAAAAAAAAAAAGAAGAAAAAGATATTTTTAGTTATTGAATTTGAAGTTAATGCATTTAACAGTAAATCAAAATTGTCTAACTCAGTATATCTTTCTAAATATATTACCTAATATAATCCATCATACTCAATAATTGTGTAAATTCCACAATGTATAATTTAGAATATCTTACCATTTGTATTTTAGTATAACCAGGGCCTGATCATCGCCTAGGCCCACAATGCCCCGGCCTTGGGCCCATGATTTTAGGGCGCCTCGAAATTGACTGTAAACCATTTTTGTTTCGCAAAAGCTATGAAAATATCTTTCATAACCTGTATAAAATAATTTTTACATAAAAATTATTTCTTATTGATCTTGAAACGTCTTTAGTATCCCAAAGTGCATTTATTCAAATAAACCAAAAGCGTTAAACACAAGCTTTTTTGAAAGATAGAGAATAAAAAATTGAAAGGAAGTCTTAACGAATTTATACTGAGATCAGTAAATGTCGACTCTGAAGTTGTGAATAATGCTGCAGATATTGTCGTCAAAGGATATACACATTGTTATAGTGAAATGCAATGTTATACATAAAAAGTTTTCCTCTTTTTGATTTATAAATTTGATTGTTTGAAATTTTGTTCTTTATTAGTGATAAAAAAAAAATAAAAAAAACTTTTAGAAAACAGTATTAACATTAATTCATCAACTTTTTCTATGTTTCATGTTAATTCATTTGATTTTGCGTCGAGTCCATTTCGAATAAATTCCGAAAAAAGGGCCCCCGAATGTGTCAGGGCCTTGGGGCCCCTACTTGTAATGATCGGGCCCTGGGGATAGGGATAACTCCCTATAAATAGTACACATTACCATTTATAATTTCTCTAATCAGAATTATAGAAGCTTTAAAAAAAAAGAATTTTTAGCATACATATTTAATCCGAACTTTAAATTTTTGTTAGTATACTCACCCATTATACCAAGGCACTAGTTGCTTAAATGATGACTGCATGTCTTGAAACATCTTTTGCATGTCTCCACCCAAATTTTTGAAAAAACCAGACCTGAAAAAATATATTGAAAATATTTCTTAGATATCACCTAAGAAAAACAAAAAACAAAAAAAAGACGGAAAAAAAAAAAAAAAAAAAAATTCTAGAGGATAAAATTGGCACCTAATATTTGTTAACAAATTTTCATATTTTTATTAACAGAAACTTATATTATTTTTCAATCCTTTGCATATACTTCAATATTGTGTGTGTGGAGAGAGGGGGGGGGGGGAGGGAGTTGACTGTGTATAGCAATGGTGAGCATATCTGTGGAGGCCAAACTAAGCCCCTTGCCACTATCCAATCTTTCTGACGCTTGGCAGACAGATTTGATGCCGATCACAATGCTTTCCATCAAATTTTGGGGGATTTCACTGTCACTTAAAGGTCGCTTTTACGGAGTACTAATAAACCAACTTGCCGTCATCCAATCGCGCTGAAATAGCATTTATCCGATCATTGCAGAAACTCTTTCCTTTTGCCAAAATTGTTTAATAAATAAACAACATTATTTTAATCAAAACAAATAATATATATATTTGAATGTGAGTGCAAAAATTCACATTCATTTTTAATTAATACATTTTTTAAAAGCGTCTCTACCGCATATTTTGCTGATGAGAGATGTTTTTAATATGTAAAAATAGATGCAAATACCAAGCACACGCTGACAACAGAAACGACGCTATGTTAATGAATATGAAAATTGCCAAAGCATAAAAAGGATTTATATTAAAATCTTTTTTTTTTATGGGTTATATAATTAGGTATTTTTTAAGTCAATTATATTTGTAGCAATTATTTGGAGTCAAACACAACAATTTTTTTATAAAAAAGTAACTTATATATTGCTTTTGGACGGTGTTTTCTGTAACAGTTTCTTTTTTTCCTCTTTTTATGCAAAACCATAATTGATATACAAATTAAAAGGCAAAGCCTCCACTTCTGACGATTCGTTTACTTCAATCGCACATTGTGTTACAAGTTTGAAATCGATGCTAAATAATATAACCCATAAAAACAAAGTTTTTAATACAAATCCTTTATATGCATTGCCAATTTTTGTATTTATTAACACAGCGCCGCTTCTGTAAGCAGCGTGTGCTTGGTGTTTGCATCTAATTTTAAATATCAAAAACATTTCTATCAGCAAAATGTGCGGCAAACTACTCTTCAAAATTAATTGATTAAAAATAAACGTCACACTCAATCCAAATATCATTTATTTATTCAGATTAAAACCATTTTATTACAGTCAACTCGCGATAACTCGAAGCTCAAATGACTGGCCGAATTCTTGCTATATATATTCTTGCGAATATAGTTCCGAGCTATCGGAAGTTATTTTTTATTCAAGGGCATATTCTTGGGACCTAATGAAAACTTCGAGATAAACGAATATTCGACTAATGAGACTTCGAGTTATGGCGAGTTGACTGTATTTATTTACTAAACAAATTTTGGCTACAGGAAAGAGTTTCAACAATGGTCAGTTCAATGCTATTTTCACGCGATTGGATGACGGCAAGTTGATGTATTAGTTTTCGATAAAAAAGACCTTTTAGTGACAGTAACAGCTCCAAAATGTGATAGATTGCATTGCCCTCGACATCGAATCTATCTTTCAAGTTTTAGCCCGATTGGAAGACGGCAAGGAACGAAGTTAATTAGGCGTTCGCAGATTTGCCCTCCATCGATACACACACAAAATCGAAGTTATTGCAAAGGATTTAAAACACACACACAGAATTAGTAAAACAAATTGATAAAATTAAATGGCGTACAGTAGATGGCAGCATGAAAGAAAAGAGAAAATTACAATTTACTCACGTTGCGGGAAACTAAAGATTCTTATATCTCTAAGCAATAAAATATAACGTTAAAAAATTAATTGACTAAAAAGTAATTTCCTTAAGCAAACTTAGATGAGGAATGCACCCAATTGTTTTCTTAAACATAAAACAATTTAAAATTAACGAGCATTATTATTATTATTATTATTATTATTATTATTATTATTACTATTTTTTTTATCTATGTTCAAATAGTAATGAACTAGATGTCTTCAAAATTACATTTAAAGCATCCAAACAACTTCAGCATTACGATACCTTTAATATTTTTCAGGCAGACATAAAATGTTCCAATATGGTCTTTGTGTTCCGAAACATTAAAATTAGGCAAATGTAATAAAAAAATAATATTCTATGATGTGGGCAACATAACAGGTTATATATATTCCACATATTGTATTTGTATTAGTTAGTTTCCATGTAGCAAATACAAACTAATATCTTTTATTAAGTTCATTTCTGAGCAATAATCAAAATTCAGACAAACGACAATAATTTTTCAAAAACTACTAAGAATCGTCTTTAAAAAAAAATTAAAAAAAAAAAAAAAAAAAAAAATAGAAATTCCTCTAATTGTATATATGTATTTTTATTTTTATTTGTAAAAATGTGCACATATTTCAAAATTAGACATATTAGAATTTGCATTCCACATTTATCTTTGAGAACTTACATGGAGTAAACTAGTTTAAGTGAAACGCTCCATAGAAAACTAACTCTTAAAAACAAAGATTTTAACATATGTATTGCTAACTTTTATGTGCAATTGTAACTTATTTAAGCTTTTTCATATTGTTTCACTATTATGAAAGAACAAAAAAATTCCTTGCAATCGGCAAACTTTTTCTTTTGCCTTCCCTCCCAAACCATGATAGACTCGTTGTGGATAACAATGCATTCTATCTGCCAAGTTTCAACTCGATTCAATGACTGCAAGTTAGTTGGTTAACCACACGAAGATTTGCTCACCACAAACACACACACACAAAATCAAAGTTAAGAAGAGCTCCTTGTAAGTATCACTTCCTATACTCGCTATCTTCCAATCTTCTTACCCAGTGCATTTATAAACTACTTTGTTCAAAACCTTGAAATTTGGTGAGTAGGTACCACACTTAATGAAATGACATAAATTATTTTCATTTAATGTCTATCTATTATAAATGAAAATTGAAATAGCAAAAGAAAAAAACAGGTAGAATCACTGCATATGCATAAACGTTGTCAAACATAAAATAAAATATAATAGACGCTATTTTCAAGTTTTTAATTTATGTCATTTCACTAAGTGATCGTTTTCGTACCTACTCACATAATTTCAAGGTTTTAAAGGTAAAATCCTAGATGGGCCCACCTCTTGGCGACTTATTTCAATTCTCGCCAAGTTGACTACTAATTGAATATTTGTTATTATTATTATTTTTCAATTAAAAAACGATAATTAAAGGCCAGAAATAATAATATTTCATAAAAAAAAAATTAAGACTTGCCATAAATGTGTTTGATAATCCTTTGCAGGTGGAGGGTACGTGTTAATGATTTGCCGAATAAAGAATCTCTTAAAATCATAAAAACCTCCCAAGAGACCAGAAGCATAAATGACGGAAACAAATTAATACATATTAATTAACCAATCAGGTTTCAGAATTTCATTACGCATTTCGAATAGTTTTGGTTCCGAAACGCCGTTGCGATCGGACGTTCAAACAGGGCCGCTGCGTAAGATTCTAGACTGTTCTCCTCCATAATCGGTCTAGGTTGCCACATTGGCGACGTTATCGCCACTCGTTTGGCGAGAATTCCAAAAGATGCCAAGAGGTGGGCTGTGATAAGATCCACCCGTTTTTTTTAAACAAAGTAGTTTCTAAATGCACTGGGCTGGAAGATTGTAACATAGCGAACACAGAGAATGATCCTTACTAGGACTTCTTCTTAATATAAAGAATTTATAAGGGGGGGGGGGGGGAATAACAAAAAACTGATTTATAAAACAATACTCACATATCAAAAGGATTCAGCTGTCCATTCGCACAGGACAGCGCTGTCGCCACGACGAACACACTAAAAATCCTGAGCATCATTATTTCTCTTTATCAACAATCTAATATCAATAAGACAACTTCTTCGATACCGTCTGGTTTTATACTGAAGACGCTTTTTAGAAGAACAAAAGCTTCTTATATCCCTTCACAATATGACGCACTTGGATAATTACACCATGAGGAATCGCGGACAATTCTCGGAGGAAAGTGAAACAATGAAATATGCGCATTTTTTAGCTTAGAAAAGCGAAAAATTTTCTTAGTGGAAATGAGGAATGCGTAATGGAATCGAGATTTCTCTTGACATAATGAAGGTTAATTGTATTGCGCAAGAACTACGCACACTTCTAAAAGACAATGGAACGTAACATCCGGAGTTTGGCAAGAGCACGAACTGTCATAAGAGAGGAAGACCACGTTAACATCTTCGGAATTTATGACTTTTTAGTAAAAGGGAAAACCTGTTGACTTTATAACTTCTGAATTAATTTATGACTTTTACTGAATTTATGACTTCTTAGTAAAAGGAAAACCTGTTGACTTAAGCAAACAATTTATGTAGTCATGGGCTTGTGTTCCCTAAATGGGCTTGTATTTCTTAATTTGAAGAAATTCCTTTAATAATTACATTGAATAAATCAAGTGCATTGAGGGAGATTTTTTTTGGAAAATTTCAGAAGATGAATATTTTGTCCATTTTAGATACATTTCCTTTAACTTTTTCTTATTTTTATAATGTAAGGATATAATTGATTTTTCAATTGATTCTCTGTTCCTCTTAGATTGGGATTTTAGCCTATGTAACCTTCAATTGAGAAAACAAAACATTAAATATTTTAAAAAGTAACTTTTTTTGGAATAATAATAATATTTTGCATTGAAAATACTTACATTTAAATTTGACAAAATGAGCTGCGTGGGATCTAACTGGCTAAAAGTGTTCGAAAGTTGTTTATTTTAACGGAACTACCAGTTGACGTTGGAACACTGTTTAATCTCAACACGAAGTGGACTCTTATTGAATAAGCAACTTGAAATCAATCTTGTAAACCTTTATTACCGTTATAAAATCACTAAAACCAGTATGGTTAAAATTACTAAAAGGCAAGTAAAACTATAGATAACACAATTCTGCCAATCTACTACGTATGAGAAAGAAGGACGCCTTCGCAATCAACTAGGCGGTGACAGATTAATATATCGGCGGAAAGTGAGCGCCCTTACTGACGCGAGTTAACACTGCCCATTAGAATGAAATGATTTATTTAAATAGAAAAAAAAAATACTCACCACATTCAAATATCAATGTATTTCGATTTGTGAATCTGATAAGGCACAGAAAATCTGATAAGGCACAGACAATCTGATAAGGCACAGACAGTCTGATAAGGCTATGGTAGGTCAAAGGCATGTGCGCAACTCGCCATATCACCAACAGATATAGTCAACTAATAAACATTCCAATTAATTTAATAAAATTCCATGACGCAGCACGTGATACAAAGTCCATTATCCGTCTTCTTTGTTTTCTGGTCTAAAGTAGATTCAGTTGTATTTAGATGAGTTGTTGGTTGGTTGGAATGTAGAAAGGCCAATTTCTTTCAATAACAACTAATCAGGCCAGAGCTTAACAAAAACCATAGCCTAGCACAGGACTTGAACACGGCACCTTTGGCATGCGAGGACCGAGTGCTTACCGCACATCTATCAAATGGGTGTCTGTATTTAAACTGTCGGAACAATATTCTAAGATTAATATCTGTGTGAAAGAAAAATGTCTAAGAAATCGATATTTGTATGAGGAAGATTCTTTTTCTAAAGACAAACTCGAATTTACGTCTTATATGAGTGAAAACCTGGAAAACTCTTATTCTGACAAATGAAATGGGATTATCTGTCACAATCGTCAGTGTGTCTACTCCCTCTGTTAACGCAGATGTATGATTGCATGACTAATAGTACATACTAGCTAAGCTTTTTGTTACCCAGCAGTGAGATTTAGTTTATTTAGCTGTACGTGCAGAATCTTGCACAGTATTTAACCATGTGGATTTATTCGTCCACCTACGCACTGTAATAAAATACCAACGCACTTTATCTCTATACTATATGCTCCAATGATGATTGGTTGTGATATTTCTCTGGTATTGGTTGTCGGATACTAGTGTAAGATTGGTTGTAGAATTGGTTCTGATGGCCATGGGACCTATCATTAAGGTTTTCGTCAAAATCGCGCATAAGGCAGCTGCCATTGAAAAAATCGTTTTTCAATGATTGCTAAAAAACGGCTCCAATGATTTTGATAAAAATCGCTATACTAATGCCTCTTAAGGTGTTCTAAACACCCCACCTCCGAAATTAACGTAAAAGTGCTTTTATGGCCTAAGAAGTTGAAAAAGTATGCCTTCAACACAGCGTTCTCTTTCCTTGAGCATATCTCATCAACGATCATTTTTTCTTCTCTCTACAGTTTCGCTTATATCAAAGGAAAATATAAGTTTTATCTAAAAGTATATCTCCAAAATCGCCATTTTAGTGAAGTTCAAGAATTACCTAAAAAAATACCGCCAAACTGACCATTTCCTCTAAATGAATGATGAAAATATAAAAACGGTAAATGACCCAGTATTTAACCATGTGGATTTATTCGTCCACCTACTCACTGAAATAAAATCCCAGCACACTTTATCTCGATACATTATGCACCTGTGATGATTGGCCGTAGTATTTATCCCTTCGAAAATATTATCATTTTTCTCTCGAAAATTATAGGATAATAACCCTTTGAGTTCCATCTTTAGTAAAAGTAGGAACTTAGTAGTGAAGAGGGGAGAGAAGAACAGAGAATAGGAATGTAACATAATTGGTGGATTTTGAGGTGAATAAAGCAGTTTATATTATATTGCATATGTCGGTACTACGAAGAAATGGTAGTCATTTATGCTTTATCGAATTCATTGGTTAACGTCTTTTTTCAAAATACATTTAACCCACTGGCGGTTCAAGTAACGGGCGAAATTCTACAGTGTCCTCTCTGCAGTAGTTTTTAAATTATATTTCTAATTCAAATATATAATTTTTTACTTTCAATTACCCATATGTATTATACATAGGGTAATAAAAGTATAGCATTCGGTTAAAAATTCGGCATTCGGCATTTCTCCCCTTTTTGGAACACCCTCATTTCAAAAAAGTGATCTAGAAAAAATGTCTGTCTGTATGTGTGTCTGTGGTCAGCATAGCTCCCGAACAAATTGACCCACGATGTTCAAATTTGGTATACGGGTTGCTGGTGGCCATGAGACCTACCATTAAGGTTTTCGTCAAAATCGCGCATGCACATAAGGTAGCTGAAATTGAAAAAATCATGTTTTTTCGATGATTGCCTCTTAAGGTGTTCTAAACATCCCAATCTCCGAAATTCACGCAAAAATGCTTTTACGGCGTAAAAAGTTGAAAAACGAATGCCTTCAACACAGAGTTCTCTTTCTTTGAGCATACCTCATCAGCGATCGTTTTTTCTTCTCCAGACAGTTTCGCTTATAACAAAGGATAATATAAGGATTATCTAAAAGTATATCGCCAAAATTGCCTTTTTTAGCAAAGCAAAGTGTTTTTTTTTTTTTTTAAAGACCATTTATGAATTATCTCAAAAAATACCGCCAAACTGACCATTTCCTCCAAATGAAGGATGAAAGTATAAAAACGGTAAATGACGCAAATCCACGTCAGTATTATAGTGTAATTGAAAGTTGTGCCATGTGCCCCTCCCCTAGTTTTAATTATTTTTTATTCATTTGTTTTAGATAGGTTGTAAACTATCATCCTAATAAAAATGTTTAAAAAATATTTTATTTAAATTTTTTTTTATAAATTTAAAAATGTAGTGTATTGCTGCAAAAACTGAGGATCAAATGACGCATATATCAAGGCATGACCGTCAGTGTGTTAACATGAGGCTTAGGCACATTGTTCGAAGCAACAGTTTAAGACTTCTGCTATTGTTTATTTGACGAGTTACGAAGCAGAATAGATGAAACGTTACCGAGATTTCCAAGACAAAGTAACTAACTCAATGGATTCCTGAAAGTTAATGTTCTGGAAAGGACGTGTATGTGTTGTATAAGTAGAACCTGTTTCAGTAGACATATTCTTATTATAATTCTTATTCTTCTTTTAGATACTATTCGTACGAGGACAAATCTGTAACACTGAATTTGGAGAAAAGTCTAGTTTTTTCAAAGAACTTGATTTTTGATTTTTTTAAAGTTTGTTGTATTTATTAAATAACAATACAATATGAACTAGGAGTGTGGCACATCGTACAACTTTCAAATACAAGCCAAGATAGCGATTTTATTTTTTGTGATAATTCTTGAATGGGACTTTAAAAAAAAAAATATAAAAAAAAGTTATTGCCAAAATTGTGATTTTGGCGATGTACTTTTCGATAACCCTTATATTATCCTTTATTATAAGTGAAACTGAGGGAAGAAGGAAAAACTATCGTTGATGAGGTATTCTCAAGGAAAGAGAACTCTGTGTTGAAAGCATTCGTTTTTCAATTTTTTGCTCCATCAAAGCATTTCTACGGGAATTTCGGAGGTGCGAATGTTTAGTACACCTTAAGAGGCATTAGCACAGCGATTTTTATAAAAATCATTGAAGCCATTTTTTAGCAATCATTGAAAAACAGGATTTTTTCAATGGCAGCTACCTTATGCGCATGCGCGATTTTGACGAAAACCTTAATGGTAGGTCCCGTGGCCACCAGCAACCCACGTACCAAATTTGAACATCGTAGGTCAATTTGTGCGGGAGTTATGCTGACCAAAGACACACATACAGACAGACATTTTTTCTACATCACTTTTTTGAAATCAGGGTGTTCCAAAATGTGTAGAAATGCAAAAAAAAAAAAAAAAAAAAAAAGCATTTTTTTTTGGCCATATAGTATACTTTCATTGCCTTATGTATATTACATATGGGTAATTGAAAGTAAAAAGCTCATAAAGTAGGGGGACAAATTAACGATATCATTTTAATAACATAAAACGTATGAAACCCTTTAAAATCTTAATTAAAATTTATAAATAATCATTGAGCAATAAAATAAACTACGTTAAGATTAAATATTTACGTGGGCCGGGAGAACGAGGACGGGGGATGCTGATAGCCTATTTTTGAAACGTTCTTGTAGAAAATTTAAAATTTAAAGAAAGTATTGGTCTTAGATTAATTCAATTAAGATTAGTGATTTACAGAAAAATATATTGAATAGCAACAATTCAATTATTCCAAACTGTGATGCCGACCAAACTGTATAGTGGTTAGCTTGCTAGCTTCTAGACCGCGAGGTTGCGGGTTCGAGTCCCGTGTTAGGCAAGTGTGTTTGTAAATGTATGTTGGCTTGTCAAATGACGAATGTTTCGGCGCATTATAGCCCTCGTGTTGCTGACGGTGCCAGATAATCTGAAAACAACCAACCAAAACAGTGAAAATAATGTTCGTTTATTTTTCTATTACAGATAATACATGAGTATAAATTTGAAAATTGCCCAAAATAAAATATTAAATGGTAAAACAGATTGTAAAATTTCTGCAGTTACAAGTAATTCTAAAAGTTGAAAAATCTTCGTTTTTACATGGCCCTAAAAGTGCTCCTGGAAATCAAAATTTTTTTCTTTATAAGGGAAATATCACGTCTTCATAAAAATAACTTTCCATATTTCTATGAGCTTTATGATAAAGCTTTTTACTAAATTGATTGCTTTAGTTTTTAGATAAAAAAAAGTATAAAAATATATCTGTATTTGAATAACTTTTTTTAAATAATAGATCTATCTTTAATATTGACTGAAACACAACGCAAGCAAAATAGTGACGCAGACTTTTTAGACATGCTTTGTGATGAAAGAAATTAGGAATATTATCCAAATTGATCAATTTGATTCTCAGACATCACATATTGCAAAGGTTATTAATTATTTGATACTAAAAACACTTGTTTTTAAACTTTTAAAACCGAATGCATCAGAGCCAGTGGTTTATGATATTTATATCAACTACATGGAAATATACTTTTCTAAGTAAATGTATGGTCAACTCAATTTTTAAAATCGTTACAATCTGGCTATTTTTGAAGAATGAGAGTTAGTTTTTTTTAATTAATGTGATTTGCTTTTGGAATACTTAATTTTATGACTTTTTTGTTCTACACGTGGCTTATCAAAATATCTGTAATTTATTTAAAGTAAATTTATTTACCATGAACACAAACTTTTTTCCATTCTTAATTTTGAGCACTTTTCAATTTACACTGATGCCATCTGTCAGTCTAAGAGAAAATGGCCGACCAAACGGTATAGTGGTTAGCACGCTAGCTTCTAGACCGCGAGGTTGTGGGTTCGAGTCCCGTGTTAGGCATGGGTGTTTGTAAATGTATGTTGACTTGTCTAATGACGAATGTTTCGGCACATTATAGCCCTCGTGTTGCTGACGGTGACAGATAATCTGAAAACAACCAACCAAGAGAAAATGAAATGAACCCTATTTCCAATACTTGAGGCACCATGAAGACAAAAGACAATGCTTATTTTTATGTGTTCCTTTTTTTAAGCTTTGGATTAAAATATACTGCAAAATAGTATCTTAAAAATATATCATTACATTAATTTAAGAGGGCATTGTTACACAAATTTTCTGTATATAGTGTAAATAGTGACGTATTATTTTAAAATTCTATTGTAATTTATTTTATCTTATTTCATTTATTAACAGTGATAATATAGGTTAGAAAAAGGTGGCAACACCTAAAGCAATCGAGAAATTTCGAGATGTTTCTTTTTTCGACGAATAGGCTTGATATTACGGAAATGTTCTCACGCGCCTGTATAAATAAGACCGGAGATCGGAAAAGTTTTCAGTTTGACTTCGGATTTCGATGAAAGCTGATCGCTTTGATTACCTACTAGAATGAACTTGTATAATCGCTGTATTCGAAGTTGTTCTTACTGAAGCTTGTGTTGAAGCTTGAGAGTGATTGCACTGTTTTCTTTGAATAAATTTTGTGAGTTTTTGAAGTGAATAAATAATAGTTTTTATTTAATAAAAACCGTGCCATCATTGCCTCTGTGGAGATTTCGCAACAATATATTGACTGACACACACACACACATTCAATGAATTTTCTAATATATTTCATCATCAATGCATGACAAAATATGTCCTTTTTTTAAAAATGTAATAGTTAAGAGCAAAAGTATAGTAGAATGTTTTCAAAATTTTAATAGTTTGTTTCAAAGTTTACAAATTTTATACTGCGGGCAAAGGTATAATTCAAAAATAATCTATTCCCTTATTACTGCCATCTTCCTTAATAATCCAGATAAAATTATGTGAATTAAAATAGCTTCAGTTTTGGAAGATGATTTGAATACTTTTCTGAAATATCTCATCTTTAACTTCTAAATCAATGATTTCTTACCTTAAGGTGACCTCTGACCAGGATTTAAAAGACGTATGATTGGATCCCTAATCATCGGTTCATCTTTCATCATGCACATTTAATAAATCTAAAAGTTATTTCTTTTTCTCATGTAATAGCAAAAACAAATGTATCTCGTCAGAAATAATTATTAATAAAACTCCAAAATAGTTATCAAAATTCTAGCAGTGTTTTTGTGATTTACTAGTAGGGTTTTCCAACACGTTGAGAATGATCAATCATGTCACTTTCCCTATGCACAATGTTGAATAATTTGAATCATTTGTGTACATTTACACACAAAAATATGCATTCCACGTAGAAGGTCATTGACATGAATGAAGGGAGAAGGTAAGGGATGGTCATTCGCAAAATGTGAAATTTTTTAAAAAGGAAAAGCATGCCAATTGAATGGTTTTAAAACTAATATCAAAGCAAGTTCAGCACATTGCGAAAGACATCAACTGTTTTTTTTTACTCTTTGAGGTGGTAGAAATTCAAAAAGGGCCAGATGATTCAGGCATTGTTTATTCTTTGCTGTTCATTGCATCAATGACCATTTTAATTTTCAAATCTTAGAAGCTCCACGGACCAACTTTGGATCATTTTGTGAACCATCTGCGTTCCAAAAAGTCAGTTGTTTTATTTTCGAAATATGTTTGAAGCTATAGAATATATAACGATAACTATATGAATACCATATATTATGATTTTACAACTGTAATATTTTTTAAATAATAAGACGTTTTAGTTAATTTTATTTAATAATTATATTTTCTAATACATTCACGTTGTAAAATTTACATACACTGTATGAAGAGGTTAGCTACACTTAGTGCAAAATAAAGTAACATTTACACACAAAGTATGAGTTTTACGGCAGTAATTTTTTTTAACTCTCATAAATTAGAACAGAATCATAAATAATTTTAGTATAAAAATCTAGGAGCGAATAAGAGTTCATTCTTTCGAAAGTTATTCTCGAATTTTCTGCCGGTTGAGATGAAAGTTATGAATTTCATTCCCATAGATTCCATTCATTTTTCGATCCATCCTTTTTAACAGACCTGTAGAAAGAAATATTCAATGTTACAAATTGTAAATAAAGATGTACTATACTAAACTTCAACTTAACTAGACATCACTTAGACGATAGATCGTCACAGTGCTCATAGGTATTTAATCCATTTTGGCGGAGTGAAGACATAATTCTCGCCAAACCTTACAGCCTTTTGTTCTCTATAGGGTTGTGGTTTGGCGAACATTATGCTTTCACTCCGCCAAAATGGATTAAATACCTATGAGCACTGTGACGATCTATCGTCTAAGTGATGTCTAGTTAAGTTGAAGTTTAGTATAGAAAGGTAAACATCATGCTTTTTTTTTTTATTTCACAAAATAGATTAAGATTACTGTCAAAAACAAATAGTAATGTCCAGCAGGATGAATTAGTATCTAGCGTGGATGATGACTTTGAGACAAACGTGCCATTTGCTGGTATAGTGAACACGAATAATTTAAATATTTAAGTGATCGTATTCCAACAGTCTCTATGGTTACCACGAAAAAAAAAAACGTAATATACAGGTTTTTATGAGTGTATGCTTTTTGTTACAGTTTTGAATGTTTGTGCAAACCTCGTCTGATATTTTTACTCTTATATTATTTAAGAAGTAGAATAACTAACTTAGGTATTCATATTGTCACGTATATGAGGCACAATTCTAGAGCACAATTGAAGGAATAAAGATACTTTTATTAATATAAGAGACTTCAGCTCGTAGACAAGCCAGCTCCCAATACTCGAGGAGCGGTATTTATACTTATTGGCAGGAAGTATTTAATGATGTAATATCCGGTTGAGACGTTCTAGAACATTCTAGAAAGAACTAGAAATAATACTAGAAATAAATAAAGAAATTAGGTCTGTAGTCCTATTGCGGGGCTCGATGTCTTAACCACTAAATCAACTCACTGCGACAATATATTTGTTCCTTTTTGAGTTTAAGCACAAATAAAAAATCGTGGCGTGAAATTGTGCTATCAAAAAAAATTTATAATTCTCTTATCTCCCAACTTAAACTTCTTTTGAACAAATGAACTGGGTGTTGATCTTTGCATCAATGTTGTGTTTTTATTCTCGATAATAGTCAAACATTTAATGACATGTTGCATCTGTATGTGTTCATGTATTTATTCATTTCTATTTCTTTTCAGAAACATAAGAAGTTAATTTGCATTTTGAATTCAATTTAGCAGTAGCTGGAACTACACTGTAATCGAATTTTCAATTAAAATGTTTTTCAGGAAGCTAGTAACAGTTCATGTTTCTTTTTAAATGCATCAATGGTTCCATTCCAATGGTAAACGTGGGTTTGAATGTTTTCATGGAGATCTTGGTTTAAAAAAATATCCACTATGTGAAACATGCTTTCCATAACAATATTGTTACACAAATTTTCTGTATATAGTGTAAATAGTGACGTATTATTTTAAAATTCTATTATAATTTATTTTATCTTATTTCATTTATTAACAGCGATAATACAAGTTAGAAAAAGTTGGCAACACCTAAAGCAATCGTGAAATTTTGAAATGTTTCTTTTTCGACGAATTGGCTGGATATTTCGGGAATGTTCTCACTCGCCTGTATAAATAAGACCCGAGATCGGGAAAGTTTTCAGTATGACTTTGGAACTAGATGAAAGCTGAACGCTTTGAGTGTGCTTGACCTGAATTATCGCTGAATTCGAAACTGTTGTTACTGAAACTTGTGCAGCAACTTGATAGTGATTGCGCTGTTCTTCGATTAAATTTTGTGTGCCTTTGAAGAGTGAATAAACAATTGTTTTTATCCAACAAACACTGTGCCATTATTGCCTCTGTGGAAAGTTCATAACAATATATAACTAGAAAATTCTTTAAAAATATTTTATCAAAATGACCTTGCAAAAATCAAATTATTATTTTTTTAAATTAATTTTTTAAATTGACGTTCCTAGGGAAAAAAATATATTATACGACAGATATTCATAAATTTATTCTATTGATTTTTTTTTTTTCATTCTAAGACTTTGTTCATACCTTTTCAAATTAGATTAAGTAGAACTAAATTACATTTTTGTCTTTTGGTGCCGTTTTATATTTGTCGAAGAAACTTTACTAAAGTTTTTGTTTTGTTTCTCCAGATATTCTCTAAAGATGGTTTCAATAGTATATGTAGTTTTATGAAAATTTATTGAGGTATATGTTTATTATAATAGACTTTAGACAAACGTTTTTATATAAAAGTGATCGATCGTTTCTACCATTGATATTTCAGTTAAAATCAAAAGAAGGATATATTAATCTGTAAATGCACCCATCGCGTTTGAGCAATGCTACGTTTAACATACCATCGATCAAGTTACAATCATTTTCAAGGTTTACTAGGGGCTATCTACAGCTTCTGAAAAGTATAATTGCTTCTCAAAGCTGTTATTACTGTTCCGTACTTAAATGGTAATGAACAAATGGAATCACTCATTGAAGAACCATTTATTCTTAACAGTTACTTCAGAGTCAATAGCCAGTGCGATGGCCATTTTAAATGCCTTCAACTGTTTGAAAATTGAGAAAGTGCTGTTCACTGAGGTTGATCTGAGTAAAATTTTAGAAACAACTTGTCCTAAATTCCCTTAGAACCACAGTGGCACCAATACGCTGGCCAATATCTCTCAACATTGGCCAATCCCGATGTGGTGTCCCCGAAGACTTTCTGTTGCTATAACTTGCCTACTGTTACTGTTGTATTGGCCCATCTCTCCCAATGCTGGATAAAATGTACCGGAAGCTTTGAAGTGTTGATACAGAGTTTTCAAATTGAAATATGTTCTGATAAGAAAGAATGGACGGGTAAAAAAATACGATTTGTGATGTTTTTCACACGTTTAATTTTTTAAATCGTGTATTATGGAATCGTAGTATTATTTGTAACATCCTTGTTTCTGCCATTGGCCAATACTGCTGTGTTACCTGGGAATGGACTTATAAAAACCATTAATTATTTTTTTCGAAATGTGTTCCATAAATTTCTCCTGTTTGATGAAAACTAGTTTTTCACCAATCAGATTCTTTTTTCGATGAATGATTCCCCCTTCCCCACTACAAAATTAACATTGATCCCACTTTATCTTTAAATAATTACCAAATATGTTGAACTGGATACTTAAAATTTCCAAATAGGGGGTTTTCTACATTCAGAGGATTTTAAGTATTTCGTGTAAGTAGACCTGGCTTAATGTTCCTAGAAAAATCGTTTTTCTAATAACAGGTCAGAATATAAATGTCTGTCACTATCTGCTGTAACGTAGTTTTATTGAGTTCTTACAACACCTTTTTCTTGTAGTAAAATTTGAAGGGGTTATAGACTGAGAGGAGACTGCAATTTTTGGACTCCATCGAACATCATTCTGATTTTTTTATAGAAGTTGGAGAAAAGTGAGTAGATTACGAATCCACTGGTCTGGCGTGGCAAAAATAGCCGAAACTGGTCAAAATTCGACTTTTAATAAGTTGAACTAAATCCAATTGTTAAATGCCCCATAACTTTCTAAATAATGAGCATTTTTTTTATTTGCTAAACCTCACTCTTTAATTTTCAATTAAGAAGGTTGCAGACGATTATCTCGATTAACCCACTTTAGGGGGTCGAAAAGGGGTTAAACGTACCAAACGAGGGATATTCGATTATCTTACTTCCCATTTCGTCACAACTCTAAAAATTATTGCGAATATCAATAAAGACAAAGGTAGAAAAAGCATGCTATTCCTATCTCGATTAACCCACTTTAAGGGGTCGAAAAGGAGTTAAACGTTCCAAACGAGGAATATTCGAATATACCACTTCCGACATGGCCACAATTTTGAAAATTGGTGCAAACACCAACAATGGTAAACATAGAAAAAGCATGCTATACCGATCACAATTAATCTACTTTAGAGGATCGAAAAGGGGTTAAACGTTCCAAGCGAGGGATATTCGAATATCCTACTTCCCATTTCGTCACAACTCTGAAAACTGGTGCAAGTATCAACAAAGACAAACGTAGAAAAAGTAAGCTATTCCGATCTCTATTAACCCACTTCAAGAGGTGGAAAAGGGGTTAAACGTTCCAAACGAGGAACATTCGAATGTATCACTTCCCATATGGTCACAACTCTAAAAATTAGTACAAATGTCAACAATGGTAATCATAGAAAAAGTAAGCTATTCCGTTCTCGATTAACCCACTTTAACAGGACAAAAAGGAGTTAAACGTTCCAAACGAAGGATATTCGAATGTCCTACTTCCCATATTGTCACAACTCTGAAAACTAGTGCGAATGTCAATAAAGACAAACATAAAAAATTTAAGCTATTCCGTGCTTGATTAACCCACTTTAAGGAGTGGAAAAGATGTTAAATGTTCCAAACTCTAATATCCCACTTCCCATATGGTCACAACACTGAAAATTGGTGAAAATGTCAACAAAGACAAACATAGACAAAGTAAGCTATTCCAATCTCGGTTAACCCACTTTTAGTTGTCGAAAAAAGGTTAAACATTCCAAACGAGGGATATTCGAATGTTCTACTTCCCATTTCATCAAAAATCTGAAAATTTGTATGAATGTCAATAAAGATAAACATAGAAAAGTAATCCATTCCGATCTCGATTAACCCACTTAAAGGTTGGAAAAGGCGTTAAATGTTCCAAGCGAGGTATATTCGAATGTTCCACTTCCCATTTGGTCACAACTATGAAAATTGGTACAAATTTCAAAAAAGATAAACATAGAAAAAGTAAGTTAATCTGTTCTAGATTAACTAAGTTTAAGATGTCGAAAAAGGGTTAAATGTTCTAAACGAGGGATATCCGAATGTCCCACTTCCAATGTAGTCATAATTCTGATATTTAGTGCAAATGTTAAAAGGGCAAATGTAAAAAAAATAAGTTATTCCAATATCGATTAACGAATTCTTAAGAGATAAAAAGTCGTCGCAGCATTGAAACTATGCGAGGTTTATCTTAATGTCTCAATTCCAATACAGCTACTACTTTGAAATTTCGAACTAATAGCAAACATAAACACAATAAACTATTGCAATCTCGATTACGTAATTAAAAAGGGTCCGAAGGGAGTTAAACGTTCTAAATGAGGGATATTCAAATGTCTCTTTCCAATAAACTATTCACAATTAAAAATTTTGTTAAAAATGTCAACAAAGGAAAGTTCATATTTTGATTAAGGTATACATATGCATTAGGAATAGCGAAATTTGACTCAAATCTGCGTTTTTGTTTTTTGGTTTTAAAATATTCCCAATTCATTACCATTAAAATTATACCATTTTCTTCCTGAGACTCAAATTACTTTTTAAATGACAGTAGAATTTGTGAACCTGTTTTGTGTCTCGTTCATTAGTATAGTAAACTAAAAACGCGTTTTCTGAAGAATGACATTTTGGTGTTATATGACTTTACGCCAACGGTCGTAACTTCATAATAAATGGTCCGATTTACAAAATTTTAATTTTGTTTTGTAGACAATAATTGTGAATGTGTTTTCTATGGAAAATCTAATATATATTGTTATAAACAAATTTTTTTATGAATATTTTAATCTTAATTTTTTGTTAAAAACTATGTATTTTTTTAAACTTTTTATTTAAAAACTTATAATTAAATAAATATTGAATATAGATTCAAAATTCTCCATAAGAACATGCGTCAATATGATACCTCTTATTTACATTAAAAATAATACCTCTAAGTTAATTACAAGTTTATTTATGTATGTTCTAATAATGTCCAAATTAGTCACTTTAATTGCAATTAGCTGACTAAAACATTGACGGTGGAAAAAAGGTTTGTATATAAAAATGCATCATTTTTATTTCTGATATACTGCCAAAAAATTTTAAATTATAATCTAAAAATTAAAGAAAATCATCTCAATTGTATATGTATACCTTAATCAATTCGTAGGGATAGAAATGGGAGCAAACGTCTAAAGTGTAGAATACATGAATGTCTTTTGATCTCTAAAATGCTAATGGTAAAATTTCGTAGCGCAGGGCAGGTATTCAGCTAGTTAAACCATATATGACAATCCAACGTACCACATATTTCTTATTTTTTAATGTCAAACAGTTTTGTCATTTCAATGTTAGGAATTCCTTTCTAAGAGACCCTGCAAGAGTAACGGCGTTTGTGATTAAAATGCTTTTGATTTGTTTTTCTGTACAACGTCCACTAAGAAGATTAATTGTTCTAATTTACAAAGTTGAGACGGATTTTCAAAGATTAACTGCAATGGAAAATAATGTGGATCAGTCTAGGAACTAGGAATACGATATTAAACATCATTGTCCTGTTAACATTAAAAGCAATGTCCCTGTAAAGAGTTTTTACAATCATTTATCAATTCTAAAAAACCTAAAAAGAAG
Source organism: Linyphia triangularis (assembly GCA_963978545.1). Classification (NCBI taxonomy): domain Eukaryota; kingdom Metazoa; phylum Arthropoda; class Arachnida; order Araneae; family Linyphiidae; genus Linyphia; species Linyphia triangularis. The sequence goes on along the minus strand of OZ021727.1, from coordinate 79,494,372 downwards.
AAGAAAAATAGTTGAGAAGAAAAGAAAATGTAGCACCAAAAAATTAAAATGGACATAAAAAATTAAGTCTGAACAGAAAAAAGTCTATAAAAAAAAATTATATATATATATATATATATATTTGGATATTAAAAATTTAGAACCTAAAAAAACTCCAAAAAAACTTACTTAAATTTTCTCAGTTTTTAACCACCATCTCCACCATCTCCTCCATCTCCTCCATCTCCACCATCTTTGCCATTTGCACCATCTCCACCATCTCCTCCATCTCCACCACCTTTGCCCTCTTTGTCATCTGCACCATCTTCGCCATCTTTACCATCTTCGCCATTTTTACCATCTCCGCCATTTTTACCATCTTCGCCATCTTTACCATCTCCACCAGATCTACCATCACTTTCATCATCATCTTCAGAATCATCATTATCGTCAGATTCATCATTATCGTCAGATTCATCCTCATCCTCATTATCATCTTCATTATCACCATCAGCTTCATTATCGTCATCAGCTTCATCATCTTCATCTTTATCATTTCCATCATCTTCTTTATCATTTTCACTTTTACTATTTCCGGTAGTAGTGGCACTTCCTTCATCGTGCAAAAGTTTTGTCCACGCCTTCTCCCAGAACTTTGAATCATCTTTATCAGGTTCAGAACCATCTTTAGATCCATCTGGCTTTCCGTCTTTCCCTCCTTTAATTCTATTCCAAAACTTTTTGATTTTTTCTTTAATTCTATTTAAAAACCCACGGATACCGCCTTTTCCTTTACTTTTCTTATCCGCATTTGCTTCAATTTTTTTACCACCACCTCCTTCATGTCCTGGGCCATTTGTTTTGCACCCTGGATTCTCGGGTCCGTGTTTTCCATTTCCTGCCCCCCCTGATATCGCATTTCCTCCTCCTTCTCCTCCTGTATCCTGATTTCCCTCATCTGCTTGACTTTTATCACCGCCACCTCCTTCGTACCCTGGGCCACTTGTTTTCCACCCTGGATACTCGGGTCCATGTTTTCCATTTCCTCCTCCTCCACCTCCTGGTTTCTTGTGGTGAATGTGTATGTGTATCACCTTTTTTCGTCCACTTCCTCCTTCTCCTTTACCCTGACTTCCCTTAGCTGCTTGACTTTCATCACCGCCACCTCCTTCGTACCCTGGGCCACTTGTTTTCCACCCTGGATACTCGGATCCATGTTTTCCATTTCCTCCGCCTCCACCTCCTGGTTTCTTGTGGTGAATGTGTATGTGTATCACCTTTTTTCGTCCACTTCCTCCTTCTCCTTTACCCTGACTTCCCTTAGCTGCTTGACTTTCATCACCGCCACCTCCTTCATACCCTGGGCCACTTGTTTTCCACCCTGGATACTCAGGTCCGTGTTTTCCATCGGCTGCATATGTTTCCTTAACGCTCCAAAGGATTTCCAATACAGCTACCAAGCAAACAGCCCAATGGATCTTCATTTTCATCTTTTCCGCAAGTGGCAACATCTCTTTATATTTTACTGTTGTTTTTAACTTTCACCAACTTATATTTACCATACAGATAAAGTTAATCTTACTTATACGTAGGCAATGTAGCTACTTCTAGTTAAAACTTGTTAATATTTCGTAAATGACGTTCTTGGAACTCGATAAATAATCCCCATTCAATTGAAATTGAAATAATATTTGATAGGTTTATCAGAATTGATTTACAGTTTCCTGTGAAGCAGCTAATTATTAATCAATTCGATTCATTCAGTCTTAAATTCAGTAAAGAGGTCAATGATAAAATTTCGCAATTTTTTGGGATAGTTATTGTCTAGAAACTGTAAGTGGATTTTCATAATATCTAAGAAGTTATTTTTCAGAAAGATATTCAATGTCGCTTTATTTTTAGTTTTTGCATACGAACAAATTTAGCTCTCAATTTATTTGAAGTATAGAAGATTGACCAATTCACATGTTAATTACATTGCGATACAAATGAGATGTTTATTAATTTTCGATATTTAAAAAAAATTCTTGATACAAAATACATAACGATCAAAAACTATTTTACTAAATATATTTTTTATTAAATCATTTTATAGATAAACTCAAATAATAAAAACAAAGACAAATATACACTTCATAAGCTGTTCAGGATGAAGACAAGAAAATATTTTTAAAATAAGTTCCATGATAAAATGTAAATAATTGAACGTATGACAATTATTAGTCGGCATGGCATGAACATAATTGAACTATTTTCATGTTAATAGTTATTAAAATAAGTAAAGTTGAACTAATTTATAAATATTTTATTAAACTTTAATTTCAATTCAATTTACTGTAAAAATATATTAAGATTTTACATTTTAATAGTTGTGAAAACAGTGTATAAATCTCTAAAAATTAGTTTTTTTTTTAACATACCAATAAGTTTCAAACAATACATACAATCAAGTTAAGAAAAGAAAAAAAATTATACATAAAATTCCAAAAATCCTGTAGATTTATTAAAACAGTTTTATTAAAGGTTCAGAAGAAAAATATAAATTTATAAAAAGGAAATTGTTTGATATAATTTCCAACATGTCAACTTCTATGCCCTTTAAAACTAGAGTAAAAAACCTGGAACTTGAAATACAAAAAAATTACGAACTGTCCGGATGAATATTGATTTCGAATACAAGACATTTTGACGCCCTCTAAGAAAAAATGGAAAGCTTGCAGCAGAACCGGAAGTGTTTTACAAAGTAAAAATAAAGAGTGGCTAACTGAAGGTATTTATTTTCCATTGCATTTAAACAGAAGATTAGGTCGGCTATCTTTAGACTTTCTGATAAGTAACGAAAGATCAAAACGTAGAGAAACGGAATTTAAACGTTCGGAAGCAACTCCAAAAGTATTGACCTATGCAGCACAAATGATTATCAGAGCTAGTGGAAGAAAAGATGCGTACAAAATCGTCAAAGATCCAACATTGACTTCACCATCAAAAGCTTCAAAATATATTAAATCATTTTCAAAAAGCGTAAAATATGTTGGTGATCAAGTTTCAGTGGAAGTAGCATTGCCAGTGATTGCTGAAGCAAAATTTACCTGACATCAATCTATATCTATATATATATATATATATATATAATTCTCTTGCATGCCGCCCAAATTCGGCTATATTTCCGTTAGCAGAATGGCAACGACTTCAAACATCCAATTACAAATCTTCTAAATGAATTTTGCACGAATTTCCAAATTCAGCAATTCAGCCTATCACAATATATCTTTCGAAATTTGACTAATACAACTGGCAACAGAAAACAACTTGGATTCGCTATATTTTGTTTTTCTTATTACAGTCTACAGAAACAAATTATTGCCTATTTAAAACGTATTGATTTAATATTTACAATGATGCCAGATGTGTAAATTTCTTTTGGATTAGAATTCGGGGAACTCTCTTTCTTATACAATTAAAACAAGCCAAATCTCTTTGGATTCGGCAAATGTTGTTGTTGCTAAACCTCACTGTCTGACGGAGTCAGACAAGATCCACGAGTTCGTTGACTAAAAGGAAGTCGAAGACTAGGAGAGGATTGCTAAAGAGATCCTCCTTAGAGAGTCCCATGCAATCCAAGAGGTGCTCAGGAGAGGCCTGATGATTTTGGCACTTGGTGCAGGTGGCGAAGGTTTTCCTGCCCTCGTTGAAAGTGAGGCACTTGATGTGACCGCTAGCAAGCCTTGATAGAACAGTCCGGGTACGTCTGTCACACGGGAGGTCAAGGGACAAACCCGGTTTTGAGCCCTTGTACCAATTATGGGTTGGGGATTCGGTAAATAACCACAACATATTTATTATGAACGTTTTCCGGATACATGTCTATAAAAACTGAGCACGGAATTTCCTGTAAGAATATTAAGGTTTCCATACTCACATTCCCACTGATTGAAAAACTACTTCAGCATTGCGGATAAACAATTTGTGTTATTTTTTAAGTATCGTTAAGAGGATTATGCAAACATATGATTGCTAATATTGCTTCGTTAAGAAATTTCGATGTGCAACTTTAATTATTTTGGCCCTTTATACAAAACCAGTCCATAAATTTAAATTGCTTTTTGAAATAACTTATCTTTTTTAAATATATATGCACGAGAGCATCATAAATAATCCAACGTTTTCAGTTTCATGGCACAATATCACTTTTTAAGGATTTTATTGATTATGCAGCTGAAATAGCTTTTTTCTAGGGCATATCTTAAATGCCTCACTTTGAAGCGAGTGGAGCGAGCCTGGTTCAAGTCGCGAACCAAGAGGATTGCATAGCAATCCAGGGGGTTGGCGAGGATTAGCGAGCAGGGGGCGGAGCGCCCTAGTATAATATAATTCGAAGTCACTCTGGAAACAACATTTAATTCTTACTAAGTCAAAGAGCAAAGAATATTTGTTATCCATAAAAAAGTTCCTTACCATGCGATAAGTTGAAAGTAGAGGTTGCTGTTCAATTTTTACTGAAAAGAGGTCGGCGATATATCGATACGACGATATTTTTATAAAAATATTGATGGTAAAAATATCGATGCAAGTTACCGATATATCGATAGTTTCAAACATTTTTAGTTTTTTGATGATTGTTTTGTAATTCCATGTGTTTTTTCGATTTCCTTTTCAAAAACAGAGATATTTAAAATGGCACCCTAACAAAAAAAAAAAAAACGATGTAATGGAAAGATAAGATCATTTATTAGTAGTCATTAACACAGCGTCGTTTCTGTTGCCAATGTGTGCCTGGAATTTGCATCTAATTTTAAATATTAAAAACATCTCTATCTGCAAAAGATGCTGTAAATTACTTTTAAAAATTTCTTCTTTAAAAATAAATGTGAATTTATGCATTGACATGCAAATGCATTTTATTTATTCTGATTGGTAATATAATTTATTTATATAAACATTTTTTATAATTTATTTATAAAAACAATCTTTATAATTTATTTATTAAAAAAATGTTGGTATGAATTCATGAACAGTAGAAATTTGCCTCGAAAAACTTCGTTTCTGTCAAAATTGAAAATCAAATAAAAAAAAAATTATCTATCGATATATCGATTTTTATAGATATTTTTTCTATGCAACGATATAGTATCGATATTTTATAGATATTTTTTCTATGCAACGATATAGTATCGATATTTCCGACCTCTATTATTGAATCACACATCTCGATGCACTCTCGAAAGCAAACTATGTGATGTTGGAAAAAAAAAAACATTCAAGTGTGAGCAATTACATAAAGGGAAACTTTTAAAGAAATGGGGGTTGTGACCTAAGTTCCGGCCAAAGTGAATACTAGCAAATGTTTTTATCCAGTAGCTCATCAGACTTCTATATCTGCCTTGTGTCATGTGTTCCATTCCAAATGTTTTTTGAGAATGAGGACGATACAAAAAAAAAAAACTGTCATGTGGAAAAATCCTAGACTAGCATATCCTCGCTTCTGTCACCCAAAATTGTTGTAGTCAGAGGAAACAAAACAAAACAAAACATTGCACAACACCTCGAAAATCAATTTGGAAACCTTGCCCCAACAATAGTTTTTGCCAAAAGCGCAATTGTTAATATTTATCATTCAGTTTAACTCACAATGGTTGATGAAAAAGTTTGCAATGGTGTCACATCTTCTGCTTCACCACAGAGGTGCCGTTTGGGAATTAATTTTAAAACAGTTTAATAAATATTCGGAAGTTATAAAGAAAGAAGTTAATTTAGACACAATCCGATTTCGTCTATCACATCTTAATGCCTGGATTAGATTTTTCGAATGCTTATTTCACACATCTTACAGATTGACTATCTGTAAATGGCTGGTTCGTTAGGGAGAGGACAAAAAGAAGTTTCACGAAAACAATAAATCTATCAAACAGAAGTTTAGAAGTGAAATAAGCATAATCATCGATAAACAAAAGCCAAATTAAGGGGATTCTAATGATGGCAATACTGCTCGTCGGTTCTTTGCAAATAACAAACTTTCTGCAGATATAATTGGCATAAACGAGAAAAAATAATACGTTTTCATGTCATACTACAAACTATTTCTAGTAGCTATGATATTCAAGAAGAAAGATTTATGGCGTATTGTTTGAAAACAGCAAAATTATATATGGAATTCTATCCGTGGTTTTATAAGCCAACAATCGTACATAAAATATTAGTTCATGAACCGTAATAGTAAAAAATGCGCTGATGCTCATTAGAATGCTTACAGAAGAAGCTCAAGAAGCTTCTGTAAGCATTCTTTCTATGATGTTTTAGAACTTTTATGTTTCTCTCAAGATGAATCCACAGATAAAGTTGAATCTAATACCGACACAAACTATTCTCCAGACGATTCATGCCGACCAAACGGTATAGTGGTTAGCGTGCTAGCTTCTAGACCGCGAGGTTGCTGGTTCGAGTCCCATGTTAGGCATGGGTGTTTGTAAATGTATGTTGGCTTGTCTAATGACGATTGTTTATGCGCATTTGCTGACGGCGCCAGATAATCTGAATACAACCAACCAGATGATTCATTTTCATTGTCAGATCTTTAAACTATATTCATATAATATTACACAACTACTGTTTCATTATTCGTGACTTCAAATGCAATTCAATTTTACTTGAATTCATATTTTAAAACTTAACATTAAGTGAAATTTAAATGTTACTATTTTTGTTGCAATTGTACATTTTTCACAAATATTTCAAGTGCTTTGTTTACATTTTTAATACTCATGGAAGTCATAATATTAGTACATTGTAAATGTAATGTAATGAAGAATCAAATTCCTTGCCATGGACTACCTCTTTTTTTTTAAATCCTTTATATTAACTTCGATTTTGTATGTATGTATGTATGTATGTATGTATGTATGTATGTATGTATGTATGTATGTATGTATGTATGTATGTATGTATGTATGATTATGTCAATGGGAGCGGAAACTGTGGAAGCCTAATTAACCTCCTTGCCGTCATCCAATCGGGCTGAAACTTGTCAGATCGGTTCGATGTCGAAAACAATACATTCTAAAAAATTTTGGGGCTGTTATTTACTAAATGGTCGCTTTTACGGAATACTAAAAAACCAACTTACGGTCATCCAATCGCGTTAAAATAGCATTGAACCGATCATTGTTGAAACTCTTTCCTGTTGCTGAAATTTTTTAATAAATAAATAATAAATTACTTTAATCAGAATAAATAAATGATATTTGAAAGTAAGAGCATAAATTCACTTCATTTTTTAATAAAAAAAAAATTGAAACGTAGTTTGACGCATATTTTGCTGATAGAAATGTTTTTGATATCGGCGCTGTGTTAATGATCAAAATTGACAGTGCATATAAAGAATTTTTGAAAACACTCTGTTTTTATGGGTTAAATTATTTGCCTCTAAAACCTGATTAAATGCATTGTCAACAACGACTCCAACTGTCAAGTTTCAACTCAATTAGGTGACGGCAAGTGGATTGATTAGTAGACCGAAGCCAGGATAGTATGGTGTGTAAAAGCGGCCTTTTAGTAACAGATCCTAAGCTAATGTCATCGAAAAAGAATCTATCTGCTAAGTTTCAGTTCGATTGGGTGGTAAGTGTGTTAATTATCCTAGCCCTCTGTAGATGTGTAAGCAAACACACGCTCGCAAAAATAAAATCGAAGTTAATATAAAGGATTTAAAAGAATAGTACATAATTGTAATTCTTGGAAGGTTTTGAATAATTGTCTATACTTTGTTTTGTCATTGCTCATCTACATATTAAAACTAAACCAAACTTGAAAAAAGTAAATAGTGTTGCACAAATTGTCTGTATATAGTGTAAATAGTGACGTATTATTTTAAAATTCTATTGTAATTTATTTTTATCTTATTTTATTTATTAAAAGCGATTATGCAGGTTAGAAAAAGGTGGCAACACCTAAAGCAATCGAGCAATTTCGAGATGTTTCTTTTTCGATGAATTGGCTGGAAATTTCGGGAATGTTCTCACGTGCCTGCTATATAAAGACCTGCGATCGGGAAAGTTTTCAGATTGACTTCGGACTTCGTTGAAAGCTGATCGCGATCGCTTTGTTGACCTATTGGAGTGAGCTTGTATAATCGCTATATTCGAAGCTGTTCTTGTTGAAGCTTGTATTGAAGATTAATAGTGATTGCACTGCTATCTGTGAATAAATTTTGTGAGTTTTCTGAAGATAATAAATACTAGTTTTTACCTGAAAAACTGTGCCATCATTGCCTCAGTGGAAAAATTCATAACAATAGTAACCCCTTACAGCATTCACCACTAACTCTTAGAAGTGGGCCGTATGACTAATGTTGGAGCTTTTCGCGGGCCGAATATACCAATATATGTATCTTTAATTATTATCGATTTAACAGTATATAATATTTCTGAAAACTGAAAAATATTGATTTTTTTTTTTTTTTTTTTTTTTTTTTTTTTAATAAAGGTACAATTGAAATTTGGTTCTTTTTTTGTTTTTTCTTCTTTTTTTTTTCAAATAATTCAAAAACAATAATTTTTATTATTATTAAATTAAAGTCTAAGAAAGAAGCGAATCTTTTGTTTCAATGTTTCAACTGTACAATGGGACTTGGTCTAACTTTTAATAAAAGTATTTAAACTGCTCTTCCTAATTACTCTGTTTTAGTCGATGTCAACTGCGGGACGATGGCGGTCGACATCGTTCAGTCTATTTTATACTAGAGTCGATGTCTGTCACAGTATTTGTTGCTGTCAATCTTAATAAATTGTCCAAATGAGATTCAGTTTAGTTATTCTTGTATTTATTCTTGATGAAAATCATCTTGCTGAAAACTTCTTCATATAGTTTTCTTGGGCACGAAATGGAGAACTCTGTTCTACATAGTAAACACGTACTATTCTCGACAAATTACAATTATGTAAAAAAAAAAAAATTAAAATCCCATATCGTGAAATTTGATTTTTTTTAATCTTCGTTACGGCTGACGGGCCGCATAGTGGCTAACGTTGCCTTAATATTTTGCCATACTTAGATTTAGCATCCAAAAAACATAGATATACCAAATTTCGTGATTTTTTAACAAATGGTTAGTAATTTTCTGATGAAAAGGAAACGGACAAATTAATGTTAAAAATAAAAATGGTTTTTATGGTCATAAATTATTAAATAGTTCATATATTTTTCATTAATTTTTGTTTCAAATGATAATTTGTTTGTTTGTTAAAGGCCAAACAAATACCATGAAACTTTCGCATCAAACAGTTTTTTTAAATACTGCTTAATAAAACATTTTTTAATTTTTTAAACAGAAACATATATATATATATATATATATATATATATATATATATATATATATATATTCATTGGAATTATACACGGGAATAATTATTTGAGAATAAATTATTTTATTTCTCAAAATCCATTTTTCTATGATGCCACGCCTTGTCAGTATTTATTCGATTGTCAAACGCTGTGTCAACTTTGTGTATTGTATTGTGTATTGTATTGTATTATGTATATTGCATTGTATTATGTATATTTTATGGTATTATGTATATTGTATTGTATAATCCTGTAACTATTGTATATTGTGTCAGCTTGTATATATTGCTTGTATTATATATTGCATTTTTCCAGTATTATTGTCAAACGTTGTGTCAACTTTGTATATTGCATTGTATTGTATTATGTATATTGTATTGTATTATGTATATTGTATTGTATTATGTATATTGTATTGTATTATGTATATTGTATTGTATTATGTATATTGTATTGTATTATGTATATTGTATTGTATTATGTATATTGTATTATGTATATTGTATTATGTATATTGTATTATGTATATTGTATTGTATAATCCTGGAACGACTGTATATTGTGTGCATGATCCTGTAACTAAGCTATATTGTATGTATGACGTGTAACTATCGTATGCAAATTATTTTCTATTTCTATAATATATATTTACTCGACAAACCCTGTTGGGCCTTGAGCCTGTCGTTGGTCTTAAAATTTGTATTTGTATTTGTATATCTTTGTCGACAAACTTCTCCAAAAAAACAAAAAAAAATCTGGTGATCAGAGCGCTAGAAAACAACTCGTAATTTTGTGTTGCTTTTAGTCTGTATTATAGCTGTTAAGTAGACTTGGTACTAGAGGTCGGCGATATATCGATACGACGATATTTTTATCGATATTTAAAAAAAAATATCGTTATTAAAAATATCGATACAAGTCACCGATATACCGATATTTTCAAACATTTTTAGTTGTTTGACGATCGTTTTGTAGTTCCATGTGTTTTTTCGATTTTCTTTATTCCCTTTTCAAAACCTTCAAAACTAAAGTTTGGTTTTGGCAAAAAGACAGTTAAAATGGCACCCGAACTAAAAAGAAAATATAATGTAATGGAAGATAAGATCAATTTTTAGTAATCATTAACACAGCGACGTTTCTGTTGCCAACGCTTGCCTGGAATTTGCATCTAATTTTAAATATTAAAAACATTTCTATCAGCAAAATATGCGGTAAACTACTTTTCAAAATTTCTTCTTTAAAAATAAATGTGAATTCATGCATTGACATCTAAATGTATTTTATCTATTCTAATTGATAATATAATTTATTTATTAAAAAAATATATAATTTATTTACTAACACAATTTTTATAATTTATTAATTAAAACAATTTCTATTATTTATTAGTTAAACAATTTTTATAATTTATTTATTAAAACAATTTTTATAATTTTTTATTAAAACAATTTTGGCAGGAATTCATGAAAAGTAGAAATTTGCCCCGAAAAACTTCGTTTCTGGCAAAATTGAATATCAAATAAATAATAAAAAAAATTTTAAAAAATCATGTATCGATATATCGATATTTTATCGATATTTTTACCTATGTAACCATATAGTATCGATATTTATTTTGATCGATATTTCCGACCTCTACTTGGTACCCCTTGTTTTCACACAAAAATAATAAAATTATCAATTTGCTATTTATTGTTGATTGTTTATAATCTTTGAAACCTTCTCCTTATTCTGGCAAGTTTTTGAGCTGATAACTGCAATTGCAGAAACACTATATTTTTATGGAGTATTTAGCATTGATGCAATAGCTCCTTCGATGATTCGAACGTCCTTTACTAAGATCATGATTTTTGAAATTCCCATCTGACTCAAAATGCTAAAACTTCAATAAATATGAATGAAATGACTTTGAAATGCTTTTTGTGTCTTAAATCTATTTGACAAAAAGAGACATGTATTTTTGAATGAAATATGAACTTTTTTTTTACAAATTGAAATGTTGAAAAACACCCGATTTTCACGCTTTTTTTTACCTATAGGTACAGCAAGGGCGTATATATATTGGAGGGGCCCAGGGGGCCCTGGCCCCTCCCGAAATCAGGAACAAAAAATTAAAGTAATAAGTAGTTATTATTTGCGTTTGTTTGCAAATAATTTCCATTCTCTTAGATTCCCAAAAATAAAAAAAATTGATGGCACCAGAATAAGCACCGTGAAATTAAAATATGTATAATGCAGGTGAGGCTTTGGCATTTTATCTGTAGCTCTGTTCTCGCATCAAAGCGCACAATTTACAGGGACCGATTTAGAAATTTGATTACTATAGGCACAACAACATAACAGATGCCCCCTCCCCCCCCCCCATAGACAATTGTTGGAGTTATTTAAATATTAATTGTCAATTTAGAATACCGTCTATTGCTGTCGTGATTAAATTAATGATGAGATATTAATATTTTAATAACTGAAAAGAATTATTAAAATTTATTCTTGTATTTTATGGCATTGATCAAGTGCGCTGAACATAATATTAATAGTTGCATACTAATTCAGGATTTTAAAAAAATGGAGTAGCATTAGTATGCAGTTGACTTTTAGTGTTAGATATGATCTCCCCTGTCATCAGTGTTTACTCGGCACTGTATTCTCATACTTGAGATGAGTTTCTTGATTTAATTCTAGTGGCTAAATTACTCGTCCAGTCTTTTGAACTGTTTGAAAGTCATGTAAAGTTTTCAATACATTAAATCTTTACAAAATGCCTATCGTAGAAGAGTCCAAATCATATTTGATGAAATTCGGATTAGAGGAATGATATGGTTTACTTATAGGGGCGATATTCATACTTTTTTTAATAATTTATTCAAAGCAAAAGTGAAACAAAATTTACTCCAAGTAACAATAAATGCTATTTAAAAACCAATATTTCACCGTTTAAAAATGTGCCTGGATAAAGTTAACATAATCACAGTGAAAAAGTTGAATTCAATTATCTCTTGCGCTCTTAAATGGCATCTAAAGAACAATTTTTTTAACATTAGATACTTTTTACTGAAAATAATTTTTTCAATCTCATGAGTAATAATGGACGTCAGAGGTTCTATAGAAAGGTGGAAAAACGATATTACGTGGTAAATACCAAATCAAGTTAACGATTTGGTGGGAAAAAAGTTTTGGTCTTTGGGTACAACCCAAGTAGTAGCATGACGTGATAAATGACGTAATTTTTAGGGCATCTTTTCTCGAATGACGTTATTCAGTAAAAAATCACGTCAGTTTTGACCTCATTTAATGGTCATACAAACTGACGTTCCTAAAATGACGTAAATTTTTTGGTCATCATATGATGCACATTTTTTTTAGTCATGAAATGACGTCTTTATATAAATAATAGATGACTCAAATAATTCTGGGTCACAATATGCCGTCATTTTTTAGTCATCATATGATGCGAATTTAATTTTTATTATTTTTTATAAGGGCCCATGGCAGAATACACACTTCTACTTGTGAAGACTACTTACATAACAATTTTATTTTAATAAACATGTAATATTCGTCGAGTATCTACTACAACAAGAAAATAAATAAAAATAATAGAACAAAAATAGGTGAGTAAGTTTTGGGTAAATAATCTGACTGAGGAATTTAGTCATTAGAATTCATCAAGAAACTCATATTAAGTGTGAGAATACAAAGCCAAGTAAACACTGATGACAGGGGAGATCATATCTCACACTAAAAGTCAACTCCATGAGTTGTGAGATTTTTAATGTGAATGCCTTTTTGCAACTGCTCTCTAATGGTACTTCATGTTTTTGCATGTGTCCCCACTGTGCACTTTGCATTTCAATTTACGACTGAGTTGTTTTACTTATCTTTTGTTACATAAAAATGTCTCTTTGATGTGAATTTCATGTGTCTATGCTGTTCCACTGAGAAGTTATTAGAGAAAAACTGAAATATCCTTAAATTTTGCAGACCAGTGTAGTAGTTCTAGCTCAAACCATACTACAACTTTTCAAATAAAATGGCTAGAAGAATTTGAGTGGTTAGCTTATTCTGAGGGAAAATCTCGATCTTTTTGTAAATATTGCGTGATATTTTCGCACACCAAAAGTATATTCAAAGGAGTTCACCAAGAAACAAGGAAATTAGTAACACAGGTTTTCAGTAATTTGATAAAAGGAACGAAAATTTTCGATCACTGCTGAAGATAAAGAACCAATAGTAGAGATAATGACCTTAAAGACTAATTAATTAACAGAGGAGGTTTTTATTAAAAAAAAAAGTTATACTATGAAAAAAGTAGGGAGAGTGAGAAAAATAATATTAACGAGAATGCAATTAAGTGTTTTATAAAATAATCTGCATATCATATATTAAAGCATTAGTTCACTCCAGTTATAAAAGTAAACTGAAAATATATATAAAAAAATAATAACTATGTTTTTTCCCCAATATTTTGTTTAAAACCCCTTGAAAACCATTCTTAATCATTGAGTGAGAGCTCACTTAAAACATAAGAAAACAAGTGCAAATAACGGTAAGTTTGGTCGTATTGGCCCCTCCCGAAATTGTAACCTATATACGCCACTGAGGTACAGTAATCATCGTTTTTCTCCAAAACAGTTTAACTTAATTTAAATCCAATGCCTAAAATGTTAGAGTATATTGCTAGGCACAATTTTTTTTTAAGTATCAGGAGAAAATATTGAAAAATGAAAAAGAAGATAAAGTTTGAAGTTTTAGGAATTTTTTTAAACATTTTAAAGTTTTGAAAATTTCCAACACTATGCGAATTTTTTTTTAAATAAAATATAGTTTTTACATAGTAATACTTCCAAATGTGCAAAAATAATAATTTTAAAGGCTTAAATAATAAAAAAAAATGTTTGAAGGGCATCAAATCCCCTAAACAAATCTATTTACTAAAATAAACTTTAAAAATAAGTACACATGTAAACTTTTTAAAAATGTGTAATTTGCAATTGTATTAACTAAAAAACTTTAAAAATAAAATATATATCTCACCATCTGTTATTTTAAGTAAATTTTTTATTGTATAAAATTTTGTATGCTGTTTAAATCACTGACTTTGAGAGAAAATTCAGAACTACCCAGAAATATTTTTTATTGAATAAATGACTTCAAACTTACACTTAACACACGGTACGAACCTCCATGTGGTTCTATTTTTGTGACATGTACCCCTTAAACTATGATGCAGAATCCATAGATTTCTCAATAATCCTTTTCAGAGTTATTTGCCTTTGTTATTTTAAATATATAAATCTTTTTTCTTCAATGTCATTGGAAATATGTTTTCTCATAATGAATATTCATGATGAGAAAAGATATTTATGTAAGGCAGTGCAAGAGTTTGTCTTCGCTTTCCTGCAATGCGTCCCTTAATGCTTGAAAACGAATTCTACAAGGAGCAGGCCATTTAACGTTACGGTTAATGGCAATCTTGTCAAGTTGGCGAGATAAAGACAAGTGGCGACGGTTTTGGTGACTAATTTTGGTCGCTAAATTTGGAGAGAAATCGCCAAATGTTGCCAAACTTGGCGACCATTTGGCGGCATTTTTGGTCCCCATGTACCTGTATAGGGCTTTTCGACTAAGATCTGGAAAGGTCTCCAAATTTCTATCTCTGGAAGATTCGCGAAGGAAACTTTCCTATATAAGGCCGGCCAAGAGTTAGTTGAGTGACCGAGTTAGTAGTCTCTCATTGAGCATTCAGAGTAGTTCCAAAAGCAAACTGTATTGTATTGTCTTTTGCGGTGATTTCAGCAGTTGTGTATCAAGTTTTTAACTGCTGTTTGTGCTCTATTGTTGTGTAAAGAGCTGTATTGAGTCTACTAGAACGAGAAGTTCTGGAGTTGTAAATGAATCTGCGAAGAGTTATATCGGAATAAATTTTTGCAAGTTTTGATCTGATTTGGCATCAAGTCTTTCGAACCCATCCACTCAACAATTTTTTTTTCTCATCATGAATATGTTTTCCGATCATGAGTATGTATTCCCCTCTCCCCCTAATTTTATTTAAGCTAGCTTATTTACAAACACCGTCTACATCATGATTTATAGATGTGATAACAAAGTAGCGGAAATATCCACATTTTTTTCCTTCTAGATATTTTAACTGAATAAGCATTTGGTCTCTATTGGATGCTGTGTAGTATCAATCTCGAGTGACTAACCTCGTACTATCACTAGAGGTCGGCGATATATCGATACGACGATATTTTTATGAATATTTAAAAAGAAATCGATATTAAAAATATCGATACAAGTCACCGATATATCGATATTTTCAAACATTTTTAGTTTTTTGATGATCGTTTTGTAATTCCAATGTTTTTTCGAATTTCTTTATTCTCTTTTTAAAAACTTCAAAACTAAAGTTTGGACTTCAGTTACAATTGCAGTTAAAATGGCACCCTAACCAAAAAGATAACATATTGTGATGGAAATATAAGCTAATTTGTTAGTAGTCATTAGCATAGCGCCGTATTCTGTTGCCAACGTGTGAGGGAATTTGCATCTAATTTTAAATATTAAAAACATCTCTATCAGCAAAACATGCGATACACTGCTTTACAAAATTTCTTCTTTAAAAACAAAGGGGAATTTATGCATTGACATCCAAATGTATTTTATTTATCCCGATTGATAAAATAATTTATTTATAAAAACAATTTTAACAATTTATTTATTAAAACAATTTTGGCATGACTTCATGAAAAGTAGAAATTTGGCCCGAAAAACTTCATTTCTGGCAAAATTAAAAATCAAATAAAAAAAAAAAAAATTAAAAATTTTTAAAAATTATTAAAAAAAAAAAAAATCATGTTTCGATATATCGATATTTTTTTCTATGCAACTATATAGTATCGATATTGATTTTGATCGATATTTCCGAACTCTAATTGTCACTGGTAGAGACTTTCTCCTCTCTTGAGTTGTGAAACAAGACTGACAAAACCTGTTGATTATATGGTAATTTCCTGTTTTGTTACTTGATGTTGAACTTCACCAATTAAATAAATATTTTCCGACACTATTTTTAAGTTTTTGCCATTTTTTAAGTAAAGGATACCGACATCGGTTAAGATTGACACTGAAATAAATGTGGAAGGGCAGGAGAGTGTCCCCTCTCCCTAGTGTATTTAAATTACATCCCCTTAAAATCCCTTTATAAATGGGGTTGTGCCATAATGCAATAATTTCTTACACTGTTAAAAATTTTGTTCCACCTTGCACCAAAAATTGGTTCCCATTTAGCTTCCACCAACATTTGGTGCTTAGTTTCACGATTTAATGGTGCAACCTCGGACCGTAAGCACCACTAAATCGCGAAACTAAGCACCAAATGTTGGTGGCAGCTAAATGGGAACCAAATTTTGGTGCAAGGTGGACAAATTTTTTTAACAGTGTAGTATTTGATCATCTGACTGACTCTATTTATGATAGCTACTGTGGTACAAAGCAATATAGTAGAATCGAAATTCAAGCTCGTTGTTGCACAAGTGAATAACTTTTATTTAACAAAAGTTGGTATTAGTAATCGTTTTATAACCAAAGGAAAAATACAGGAGAGGGGGGCTGTAAGAAAAATAAATTTTTAAGAAATTAAAAATGACCATAATGGGCCGTTTTGGACAATATCAAAAATCTAACATTTTTGTGATATTGGGCAATAATGTATTGCAGTTTCGACTTTTGTTACTTATTTATTTATTTATTTATTTATTTATTTATTTATTTATTTATTTATTTATTTATTTATTTATTTATTTATTTATTTATTTATTTATTTATTTATTTATTTATTTATTTATTTATTTATTTATTTATTTATTTATTTATTTATTTATTTATTTATTTATTTATTTATTTATTTATTTATTTATTTATTTATCTATCTATTTATTTATTTATTTGGGTAAAATTAAACTGACATTGCTTAAAACTATTTTGAATCTGTATAAAATAAACAACATTTTCATACTTTACATTCCATAACTTAACATTCCGTATAAGCTTTTAAAGTGCTGTACTTACATTTGGTTTCTTAAACTTGAATTTACATTTAGGTTTCTTTCAGATTTGTTTTTTGTTTAACATGCCAATTTTTTTTCAAGATATGTAAATTTGAACAGGATCTAGGCAGCTCTAAAAATGTTCAGTTTAATTACAATGACCGTTTTTGATGCACCATAAATGTGTAACATAATATAAATCGCAATTATAAAATGAAGTTCAAACTAAGTTTACAAATTATATAGATGTTATTATATGGATGACGCCATTGTTAAAAGTTTTTGGAAAAATATTAATAAAATAGCAGTGTAGGTTCACAGTTGCAATTAAAGTTTACTTCAATCTTTCATTTGAGTTTATCTAAGAAATAAAATACAAAAGCAAATATTGAACAGTTTATATTTTTTAATCCAGTGATTTTCTCTTTGAATATTGGATAACATAAGGAGAAATGCATTCTCGTAAATAAATTTTACTGTCAAACCCCTTTAATGGGAAATCACTTAACATGAAATCCCGCTTAACGCGAAGTAAAAGTAGTTCTCCATACTTAAAACTTAACGTTAATTTATTCGGTTGACATGAAATTTGGTTAACGCAAACAATTTCGGCAGCCCCGATCGACGTCACGTTAACGGGGTTAGACTGTTTATAGTTTAAGTATTAGGTTTCGAATGAGTAGTTATTAAATTTTATTTTCAAGATGAAGCTGAATTATTTGAAAAGGCTACCTATCAGTTTAGTATATTGCCAATATTATATGTTGTAACAAATGTTCAAGGTCTCAAGTTCTACACAATCTATATTTAAAATTTGATAAAAATTATTATTGTAAAATATCAAATGTAACTTTATCTTGATAACAAATATGCATAAATTAGCACATTTTTAGAAATAATGAAGTTTTGTTTGAAAACTTCTTGGTCCTCACCAAATTAAAAATTATTGACAGAACGACTATATCTGCTTCAAATTTCTTATAACTAAATTTTTGTAGTTGTATATTAATGGCGTTATATAATTTTTCAATGAAAAATACAAATTTCTAGACACTTCAATGCTCTAAACGAAGTAAGTTAGCGCCAAATTCAAATAATAACATTATACTGAGTTGAAAATTATTTTCTTAAAACTAAACAGTGTCAGCTTCAAATAAATACTACAATATTTCAAATCAACTACACAACTAGTATAAAGTAATGTAAAAACAAGAATGAAAATAATTACAATTGTAGTGTACTTTACATGTTGCAGAGTTTTTAGCAATTTTCACACTAGGCTTAACATTTACTTGGTTTTTTTTGTTTGTTTTTTTCGACTCACAAGGAACTTCGGTTTTTATGTTATCCTTTTCATCATCATCTAACTTTTTACGCTCGCTTGATTCTTTTGATTTACAGCCATCACCATCCTCATCATCTTTACCGTAATCTTTTTTGTCACATTCACTTTTGTCTCCTTTCGAGTCATAAGCACGTCTATCATCCTATTACTTATCGTCATCATCCCCACCTTTAGTTGTTCCTTTCGTTTTATCACCATCCTCTTTTGGCGTGGTGTCCCCACCTTTTGTTGTTCCATCCGTTTCATCACCATCCTCTTTTGGCGTGGTATCCCCACCTTTTGTTGTTCCATCCGTTTTATCACCATCCTCTTTTGGCGTGGTATCCCCACCTTTTGTTGTTCCATCCGTTTCATCACCATCCTCTTTTGGCGTGGTATCCCCACCTTTTGTTGTTCCATCCGTTTCATCACCATCCTCTCCTGGCGTGGTATCCCCAGCATCCCCATCTTTTGTTGTTCCTTTCGTTTCATCACCATCCTCTCCTGGCGTGCTATCCCCATCATCCCCATCTTTTGTTGTTCCTTTCGTTTCATCACCATCCTCTCCTGGCGTGGTATCCCCAGCATCCCCATCTTTTGTTGTTCCTTTCGTTTCATCACCATCCTCTTTTGGAGTGGTGTCCCCACCTTTTGTTGTTCCTTTCGTTTCATCACCATCCTCTCCTGGCGGGGTATCCCCACCTTTTGTTGTTCCTTTCGTTTCATCGCCATCTTCTCCTGGCGTGGTATCCCCACCTTTTGCTGTTCCTTTCGTTTCATCACCATCCTCTCCTGGCGGGGTATCCCCACCTTTTGTTGTTCCTTTCGTTTCATCACCATCTTCTCCTGGCGTGGTATCCCCACCTTTTGCTGTTCCTTTCGTTTCATCACCAATCTCTCCTGGCGTGGTATCCCCACCTTTTGTTGTTCCTTCCGTTTCACCACCATCCTCTCCTGGCGTGGTATCCCCACTTTTTGTTGTTCCTTCCGTTTCACCACCATCCTCTCCTGGCGTGGTATCCTCAGTGTCCCCACCTCTCTCAGTCGATTCATCATCATCCCCATCAGGCCCATCCTCAGAGTCTCCGTGTCCTCCATGCCAGTCATCGAGATCATCCTCTTTCTCGCTTAGAAATTTTTTCAAGGATTTGTCCCATTTATCCCAGAAGGAGTTAGCACTTCCTTTACTTTGGCCTCCTCTTCCTCCACCTCCATGTTTAGCTGAACGTCTATGGCGCTGGATGACATTATGTCCAAGTCCCACATCCGCTTTAGCTATAAATTCAGCAATTTCCCTTTTTGATATAAATGAACGAATGTAGGGTTGGACTAGATGTTGATTAGATCCACCACCTCCAGACGCAATTCCACCTCCAGCTTTTTCTTTGCTTTCCGAACTTTCGACATAATTTGATATCGAAGCTGCCTCCACATGACGTTTGGGAATATGATGCTTAAGTACAACTCCAATCCCTAAAGCATACAATTCCGTTACGCCCCAGAAGACGATCACCAACAGAACTAAGCCAACAGCCATTGAAGACTTCATATTCTCACCTATTCAAAAGAAACCACCAATACTAACCTAATAACAAATGTCATCTTTAAAGTTTTTTTTTTGTTTAAATAAAAAAAAATACTCAAGAGATAATTTCCTAAATATATACTCTGGATATTGCAATAACTTCTGAAAATATCTTGTCAGGTGACTTCCCTGACAACTGACTTTCCTGGAAGTTTGAGAAAATCCCATTCAAATGGCATTCCAATACTATCTGCTAAGTTAGTTACCACACATTTAAAAAGCGCGTTACATTTCATTTTACCAGGAACCCTATTGATGCCCTCCGAACTAATTCACGGTGTTTAAAGATGCAAATCGATTTCAAAGCGTAACCTGATGCATAGAGTTTGACCTTCATTTTGCGAAACTTGAAGATATTCAGTTAAATTGCATTTATTCTTACTTAAAAAAAAAAAAAATAACTTCAATAAAATAAAGTTATTATCTTCAAATGTGGGTTTTTTGAAAATTTATATTTCCAACACTGCTTTATGGTCAGATGTTACCTAATTTTTTTTAACTTTAAGGGATTTGGTACTCTTCAATTTTTATATTTTTTTTATTCAAGCCTTTAAAATTATAATGTTTACATATTTGGAAGTATTACTAATTAAAAATTAAATTTTATTTAAAAAAAAGTTCATATTGTGCTCTAAACTTTCAAAATTTAAAATTTTTTGAAAAAATTCTGATAATTTCGAATTCTATTTTCTTTTTCATTTTTCGATATTTTTTCCTGATTTTTAAAAAAAAAAAAAAAAAAAAAAAATGTTTTTAGTAATATACTCTAAGTTTTTAGTATCGGATTTATAATAAGTAAAATAGTTTTCGAGAAAGACGGTATTTATTGTACCTATAGGCAAGAAAAGAGTAAAATACGGGTATTTTTTAATATTTAAATTAAAAAAAAGTTTAGATTTTATTCAAAACTTCATTCCTAATTTTTTTTCAAATAGATATTAAAAATGGCAAAAAAAAAAAAAAAATCAAGCCATTTCATTCATATTTGCTGAAGTTTTAGCATTTTGAGTAAAGTGGAAATTTCGAAAATCACGAACTGAGAAAAATGCGTTCGAAGCATTGAAAGAGTTAACTGAAGCAATGCTAAATTCTCCATAAAAATCTAGTTTTTCTGCAAGTAAGTTATCGGATCAGCTCATATTATAAACACGCAAGAAATAGAAAATTGATATTTTTATAAATTTTACGAAAACAAAGGGTACCAAGTCCCTTCAAAACTGTTGCCGTTATGCTTCAAGAAAACTGAAAATAATGATTCGGTGGAGGCATAATATATAACTGAATCGAAATACTAGTTTTACACATGAGAACTTGGTACCTTTTATACCTGTAATGTTAATTTGATTGATTTAATTTCCCTTTTTCTCAGAAAGTAATTGATATAGAAACCTAAATTCAACTGACATTTGTTAACCTACACTGTTAAAAAAAATTATCCACCTTGCACCAAAAATTGGTTCCCATTTAGCTGCTACCAACATTTGGTGCTTAGTTTCGCGATTTAATGGTGCTTACGGTCCGAGGTTGCACCATTAAATCGTGAAACTAAGCACCAAATGTTGGTGGCAGCTAAATGGGAACCAATTTTTGGTGCAAGGTGGAACAAAATTTTTAACAGTGTACTGAAACGGGATATTTCCAAAATATTTTTTGTCAGACATCTTTTCCACTCAAAATAGGTGAGGACCCTAAAAAATATCAAATAAGCTACAAAGTAATTAATTTTGAAAATGAATAAATAAGCTATATTTAACTTGTCACTTCAGTAGGATAACAAATGAGTGTTGAATGCATAGAAGACAATTTAGCCTTCTACGGTGACTACTTTCTGAGAAAAAGTACTTGAAATTGGCTAAATTTACATTAGCGGTATAGATGGTACCAACATTACTTAATGTTGTTCATTTAATAATGCATATTGGGTTTTACAAATTCAAACTAAGAAATTAAAAATAAACTACAGCATTTATATAACAAATTCAGGGGCGTGCGATGACTTTTTTCATAAGGGAAGCAACGTTATTAAAATTAAATGTATCATCTTATACAATAGAATCCAATACCAAGAGTTAATAGTCTTGGAAAAATGTACCCATAAATCATAAATAACTGCAAAAAAGTTAAATATATATAATACTAGCTGAATACCCGTGCTGCGCTACGAAATTTTACCATTAGCATTTTAGCGATCAAAAGACATTCATCTATTCTACACTTCAGACGTTTGCTCCCATTTCGATCCCGACAAATTGATTTATCAAAATAGGAACTTTCGTTTGTTCACATTTTAAACGAAATTTATAATTATGAATAGTAAATTGGAATAGTTTATTGTGTTAATGTCTGCTCTTAGTTCTAAATTTCAAAGTAGTAGCTGCATTGGAATTGAGACATTAAGTTAATCCTCGTATAGTTTCAATATTGCGTCGACTTTTCATCCCTTAAAAATTCGTTAATCGATATTCGAATGACTTATTTTTTTAACATTTACCCTTTTAACATTTGCACCAAATATCAGAAATATGACTACATTGGAAGAGGAACATTCGGATATCCCTCGTTTGAAACATTTAAATCCTTTTCAACCCCTTAAAAATGGTTAATCGAGAACGGAATAGCTTACTTTTTCTGTTTAATCTTTTTTGATATTTGTACCAATTTTCCGAATTGTGACCAAATGGGAAGTGGGACACTCGAATATCCCTAATTTGGAACGTTTAACGCCTTTTGCAAACATTAAGTGGGTTAATCGAGATCGGAATAGCTTAACTTTTCTGTGTTTGTCTTTGTTGATATTTTTACCAATTTTTAGAGTTGTGACCATATGGGAAGTGGTACATTCGAATATTCCTCGTTTGGAACGTTTAACCCCTTTTCCACTCCTTGATCCACCCGAGATCGGAATAGCTCACTTTTTTGGGTTTGTCTTTATTGATATTCACACCAGTTTTCAGAGTTGTGAAAATATGAGAAGTAGGACATTCGAATATATCGCTCGTTTGGAACGTTTAACCCCTTTTTGACCACTTAAAGTGGGTTAATCGAGATCGGAATAGTTTACTTTTTCTATGTTTACCATTGTTGACATTTGTACCAATATTCAGAGTTGTGGACATGTGGGAAGTGGTACATTCGAATATCCCTTGTTTGGAACGTTTAACCCCTTTTCCACTCCTTAAAGTGGGTTAATCGAGATCGGAATAGCTTACTTTTTCTTTGTTTGTCTTTATTGATATTCACACCAATTTTTAGAGTTGTGATGAAATGAGAAGTAGGACATTCGAATATTCCTCGTTTGGAAAGTTTAACCCCTTTTCGACCCTTAAAGTGGGTTAATCGAGATCGGAATAGCTTACTTTTTCTATTTTTACCATTGTTGATATTTGTGCCGAATTTCAGAGTTGTGACTATTTGGGAAGTGGGAGAATTAGTGATGAGTGAGTCAGTGAGTGAGGGCTTTGCCTTATATATATAGAGATGAAGGTAGACATGATTTTATACAAAAAAGCTGAATCATAAAAATAATTAAACATTGAACG
This sequence comes from Linyphia triangularis, assembly GCA_963978545.1. Taxonomy (NCBI): domain Eukaryota; kingdom Metazoa; phylum Arthropoda; class Arachnida; order Araneae; family Linyphiidae; genus Linyphia; species Linyphia triangularis. The sequence goes on along the minus strand of OZ021727.1, from coordinate 79,470,558 downwards.
AAGAAGAGTTTGAAAAAGAAAAAAAAAAACATTATGAAAAACATGATACAATAAATTAAATTTAACGAAAATCTATTTAACTTATACATAAATTCAATTCGTTTATCCTTTTTCAAAAACAAATTGACAATACGTTTTCATAAAAAATATTTATACTTCTCATGGTACACAAGAATTGTTTTTCTATAAATAGAAGGAACAGATTTGACTTGCTTTTTTCATACTTCTTTATACGAAAGTGACGAATGCACTTTTTGTCTTTATACGTAGAGTATTTAATTTTGGCTTTGATCTATCAGCTTTTATAATGTCAAGTTTGTCTTGAAAACTTTCCTTACTAAGTGGTCTGATTTTAAACTCATGTAAAATAAAACACGTCTCAATATTGTTGCATGCTATGTTCATAGATGGCAGTATGACGACACTGGACTCGATTGAAAGCAATTCGCAAGTTGCTTGCCTTCCAAGTTCTAACAGTGCAATTAAACAATAAAAAAAGCACACATACACACACAAATTTTTTTTATAGATTCAGTTAATGTTTAAAAGAATCTTACTCAAGATTTAAATGGAAAAAACAAGATGGCACTGCTTAAGAAAACTTGAAATGAAAAAAATATTTACGATAGCTATATAGGTCGAATCATTGTGGTACTAGAAGCAATTTCTGAAATGCTTGACTAAGCCGATTGAAAAGCTTCGTAGCCACCTGGAAGAAGAATTTTTATGCAGATTAATGGTAATAATTATATCCTACAAATAAGGTAATATGGACAGTGCTATTTTTAACAGAAAATTATTGGTTTCTAAACAAGTCAAAATACGTTCAATATTAAAATTAAAAAATTTATACAAAATGTTTCGAACATTCATTTCCCATTACCTTTCATTTATTTAAGGCAAGCAATGCTTATGTTGCTTCTATGGACGGCCCGACACTGAATTCATTATGTTTAAACCACCATCCGCTGTGCTATTGTCATCTCATTTATTCCAACATTCAGAAGGAGTAACTACTAAAAGAAGTTAAAATCATAAAGGTTACACAAAATCTGATTATACTGAATATTCCAGTCAAATAACAAATGTAAAGACTTGCAATATTGAAAACCTATTGCACATCTCAATTTACAGGAAACTAAGAAAAAAAGTGTGTCTTTAATGCTCAATTTTTTTTTCTTAATTCGTAATATTGTTGTGTGGATGGGTTCGAAAGACTTGAAGCCAAAGCAGATCAAAACTTGCAGAAATCTATTCAGATATAACTCTTCGCAGATTCTCTTACAACTCAAGAACTTCTCGTTCTAATAGACTCAATACAGCTCTTTACACGACAATAGAGCACAACAACAGTTGAAAACTTGATACACAACTGCTAAGATCACCGCAAAAGACAATGCAATACAGTTCGCTTTTAGAACTACTCTGAATGCTCACTGAGAGACAACTAACTCAGTAACTCCCTAACTCAGCTCACGGCCGGCATTATATAGGAAAGTCAAACCTTTGTGAATTTTCTTGAGATAGAAATTTGGAGAACTTCCCAGATCGTAGTCGAAAAACCCTCTACATTTACATAGGGACCCAAAATGTTGCCAAATGGTAGCCAAGTTTGGCGACATTTGGCAATTTCTTGCCAAATTTGGAGACAAAAATTAGTCGCTAAAACCGTTGCCAACTTTGCTCTATCTCGCCAACTTGGCGAAATTGTCATTAACCATAATGTTAAATAGCTTGCCCCTTGTAAAACTCGTTTTCCAGCATGATCCCTGTAAAAGTCGTTTTCAAGCACTAGGCTTACACATACTAGGAGACACATTGCAGGAAAGCGAAGACAAACGAACTCTTGCACTGCCTTATGCGAAATGTACATAAATTTTTGTATTTACATAATTAATACAACGACATATTTACAAATATACAGAAATTCGTTACAATATTAACTTCGATTTTTTCTGTCGTTGGCGGCCGAATCTCGGAGGCCTAATTAACCCCCATTCCGCCCTCCAACCATACTGAAACTTGGCAGAGAGATTCGATGACCATGACAATGCATTCTATCATATTTGGGGCTGTAACTGTCACTAAAAGGCTGCTTTTACGGAATACTAATAAACCAACTAGCCTTCATCCAATCGCACTAAATAACATTCAACCGACCTCTGAAGAAACTCTTTCCTGTTGCCAAAATGTATTTTAATAAATAAATAATATTTTTTTTTTTTATATAAATGATATTTAGATATCAGTGCATAAATTCAAGTTCACTTTTAATAAATAAATTTTAAAATGTAGTTGTCCGCATATTTTGCTGATAGAAATGTTTTTGATATTTGAAATTACATGCAAATACCAAGCACACACTGCTTACAGACTTGGTGCTGTGTTAACGAATATAAAAATTGGTAATGCATATAAAGAATTTTTATTAAAAACTTTGTTGTTATGTTTTTTTTTTTGTGGTTTTTTTTGCAAATTATCACCACTGATCGTTTCCTCCCCAAAGTCATTAGTGGTATCTGACATTTAATAGGTATAGGCATGTGTTTTAACAGAAAAATTAAAGCAAAACGAAAAATTGACATTCTTAGAGATTTAACCTTCTGAGTTGTAATTATGGAGCGATCAAAAACTGTTTAAGAAAATCACATATTTCCTTCCCTGGCACAGTTACACTAAAATGGTTCTGTATTATTATAATGTTCGGTATTATGCTTTCTTATTAAAATGCTAGAACTTTTCAATTTCTCTTTTCTAAATGTTGTGGTATAGTGGTTAGCGTGCTAGCTTCTAGACCGCGAGGTTGCGGGTTCGAGTCCGGTGTTAGGCATGGGTGTTTGTAAATGTATGTTAGCTTGTCTAATGACGAATGCTTCGGCGCATTATAGCCCTCGTGTTGCTGACGTTGCCAGATAATCTGAAAACAACCAACTAAATGTTGTGCTTACAGATTATGATAAAATATTTACATTTTAAATTTAAAGCTTGCCTTTAATGTTTGTTTTTAGAGAGGTATTGGTTTTTTACTAATTCGATCTACGTGATTCATTACTGTGGTTTAATTTAATAATTAGTATGTTAAATAAACCTTTACGTGCTGCCTCATATTTTAATAGATATTAAAAGAAATTTAAGTTATTTCCATATTAGTACAACACTGGTCAATGTCGCTCAACACTGATTAATCCTAATGTGGGCCGTTGTTACGGATCTTGACCAATTACACCTATGCTGAATAAAATATAATTGAAGTTTTGAAATGGTCATGCACAGTTTTGAAAATTAAATATTTATTGACAAGAAAGAACTGAGGACCATATGTTTTGTGATGTTTTTGACATATACTTAAACAAAAACGTGTATTTTGGAGCGAGGCTCGAGTTTCGGCCAGGATAGGTCAATTTACCAGAAGCCTTGTTTTCAACATTGACCAACACTGCTGTACTACCTAGATAATTATTTTTAAGTACATATTAGAAGCGTATGTATTTTTCTCACGATTGGCATGAATAATATTAACTAATTAACAATTTTTCAAAATTGACGTTTTTTTTTTTTTTTTATCTTGAATGAATAAATTAAATTAATAACCATTAAACAATAATTTTGAAAATGTATACTATATACTATAACTTTTTAACCTTTTAGTTATACTTTCTCAAACAAAATTGAAAACTAATACGAAAACTTTAGTGTACAAAGGATTCCAATATCTAGTACGACAGTGGACAATTCCCGCGTTTTTTAAAAACGAGTGAAATTAGTTTATATTTGTAAAGAATTTCTTTTTGATTCCAAATATTTAAACAAAAGTTCTTTTAAAAAAATAATTATTTAAATATTAAGGAAAGAAAATGTTACAAAACCAGTCCGATCAAAACACTTAACAATTTCTGAGACGTCAAAGCTTTCTTCCGTTTCTATGGTTATCGTGAGCTTTCTACCAAATAGTTGGCGTTGGTAGACCACTGCCATATCCCGTACAGGTTGGCGTGATTTGCGAGAAACTTGCAAAACTGATTTCTACTGCCGCATTTCAAGCCAAGATGTTTATGAAGCCTTTAACGTCACATTCAATTCAAGCCGAATGAATCATCTTCTCACCATCGTCTAACAGCGGAACTTTGATTTGCAAATTTAAAAAAAAAAAAAAAAAGAAAGAAAGAAAAAGCGCATTGAACAGACATCTTTCTGTTTATGGCCTTTTCGAAACATTTAGATTTGAATAAAAAAATAAAAACAAAATTAGGGGAATTGTTCATTCAAGACATTTGATAAATCTAAGAAAACATTGTTAAAACATGACTGCTCTATTGTAAGAAGTGTGACTTATGAAAGTGCTTTAAAAGTGTTTTATAAATAATAATTATTCCTAGTGAACTTAAGGGGGTGCGGTACCGAAAATAAAAAAAAACTTTATTTATGTACATTTTTACGTCAAAAATTTATTTTATGTATGAGATACTATTTATATATCTTTGAGAAAATGTTTTTTTTAAATATTGTGTTTTTTTACTTAAAAAAAAATTTAAAAACCAAGAAAAATCCATAATAATTGATGTTTGCGTATTTTGATATAAGTCAAGAAAAAATAAAAAAAAAAATTAAAAGTGAAAGCTTTCTGTAATACATAATTATATAAAGAAAATTTTGTCTTCACAGAATTTTTAAAGGTGAACTAAAAAAAATTTTAAAAGTTCTCAAAGTTAAAATATTGAAATTTTTGCTTTTTTTTATGTTATCTTTTACGCTAAAAATTATATTTTAAAACAGAATTAAAAAAATAAAATTCTGTGAAGACAAAATATTTAAAACTATATAAATTAAATGCTCCAAAAATTTGAATAGCCAATTGTTAATGGTTCTGGAGATATATCGATTTGAATATGCAACATCTGTGAAAAACACTAGTGCTCGAAAAACGCACTTTAAGCAGACGCTTCAAGGTGTTACGCCCATTAGTGATGTTTAAATCACAGGTAATTTTGTGGCGTTCTAATCACCGGAGGAATAAGATAAAAACATCATTCTCTTCAGGAATGTATGAACTATTTTTTAAAATCAGAAAAAATTTTGAGATTTTTGAAGAAATTTCGGTACCATATCCCCTTAATTATAATTCGCTACTCGGAAAATATTTTTACGCTTTCTTTTATGAGTGTGTTTTGAACAGAAGTCATCATTAAGAAGTATGAACTATTCTTCACTTTCAAGGAATGTATAAATATACTATTAGCAATTCTTGGAAATGATTTTGAAGAGCGCAATTTTTTTAAATGGATATTTTCTATTAAATTTTTATTATTTAGGTATAGAGAAAACACGCTTGGATATTTCATCTTACAATTCTATGAATTATTTCAAAATGATCAATTCGAAATGCGAAATCGCATTCCTTATACCGGACTTGAGAATTGTGAAACTATCGTTGTACGAAAAGCTTTTTCGGAAAAATACCCCAATTAGTTTTTGACGAATTATCGAAATATAATTAAAGGAGAAGAAGGGGGAAGGTGCACATCAAACAATTTTAATTTAAGATTTTTCAATGTGTATTTACATTTATTTGAATTTGTATCACCAATAGTAATAATATTCTGATAAAAATCTTATTTATTTTTCACAATTTCTCAGGTTGATTTACTTAATTGAGTTTAAATTGTATTTAGTAAGGTTGGTTACATATTTTTGATTAATTACTTAAATTACTGTAGTTCACCAATAAAAAAAAAATTAAACTTCCTATCATTATTTGGTGCGAAGAATGCAACGAAAATATATTAAACTGTTTCTAGGTTTTCAGTGAAAATATTTTTTTAAGACGAAGGTGTGTATTGTGAACTACAGTTAGGTTTGTTGGTGGTTTTCAGATTATCTGGCGCCGTCAGCAACACGAGGGCTATAATGCGCCGAAACATTCGTCATTTGACAAGCCAAAATACATTTACAAACACCCATGCCTTACACGGGACTCGAACCCGCAACCTCGCGGTCTAGAAGCTAGCACGCTAACCACTATACCGTTTGGTCGGCGCACTACAGTTAGGAACTAATGAATTGGTTCAAAGTGGAACTGAAATTTTTATAGAATAAGTTAAAAGTTTGTTATAGCTCTTTTCCCCCTTTAAAAATGAGGACCTCAAACATGAATATGATAATTCGTTTTCCAAAGGTGCCAAACTTTATAAATAATCGATTTGGAGTAAACATCAACTATTTATAAATTAAAAGATTATCTATCTGGTATTATTTTACATCTTATTGATTATGATAATTAATAGTTTAAAAAACACGCTTTAATAGAAAAGTGAACTAAAAAGTAGAAAATAATTTTAAATAAGTTGGAAATAAGAATAGAGTGATTAACAAGAAATATTTATTTTATCGTAGAAAAGCGTGGGGTGCTTTTTAAGATATTTTCATAAAGACTCTACTTTTACCAATATCTGTCATTAAATATTTACAACAATTGACATCAAGCACCCCACGATTTTTTACGATAAAATAAATATTTCTTGTTAATCACTCTATTCTTATTTCAAGCATATTTAAAATTATTTTTTACTTTTTAGTTCACTTTTCTATTAAAGGGTGTTTTTTAGTTTTTTAAACTATTAGTTATTTTCTAATTTTTAGTTTGGTTTTCTATTAGTGCGTGTTTTTTAGTTTTTTTAAACTATTAATTATTTTCTACTTTTTAGTTTGGTTTTCTATTAATGCGTGTTTTTTAGTTTTTTTAAACTATTAATTATTTTCTACTTTTTAGTTTGGTTTTCTATTAATGCGTGTTTTTTAGTTTTTTTAAACTATTAATTATTTTTTCTGTAAACTATAAAAAAAATTTTAGTTAATTTTTTTAGTTAAGTATACGAAACTCTCCAGTTGTTCCTGCAAATAGTCACATGCTTGTCTCAAATTTAAGTCATGTGTATACCTTAGTAAAAGCAGTATTACTTGGCACAAAACACTACCGTGTCTCTGAATATGAAAAATTGCTAATTCTGAAGATCCTGGTAAGGATAGTGCGACTAAAAATACACGCTTAATATACGAAAAATCACGCTTTGTATAACCGTCGTTCCCACGATAAATCTTTCAAATGTCTGCCTTATCAATTGTCGATAATAGGTTCTGTGATTACTGGGATTGTAACGGGTAACGGCACACCAGGGTTCGATTCCAGAGAAGGTTGATTGGTGGGAATTTAACGGCGCAAGGGCACACGAGCTAATCCTTGTGATAAAGCGACAAACTTATTGAATTATTGTATTGTCATCGGTCTTTGACAAGTGTGCGCAGTTTGAATAAAATCTGATCGCTCTAAGTAGGGCAAAATCGAACCCAAAAATGTCGGTTACAAGCATACGAGTGAAACTAATAAAAGCGTGTTAATAAAAAGCCTTGAAATTGTTCAATATCGAAAAAAATTTACGGGAAATTAATACATTATAATTAAATAAGTCATTTGACAAATAGTATTTTAATTTGATTATGAAACAATTCAATAGAGTTTTTATATTTTATTCTATCCAATGAAACAAGGTTTTATAAATACTGCACTGTTTTTTTGAGGATTAACATCAATTATGTAAATTTTATTGTAAGAGTTTGCATGTTATAATATCAAAAATCATGTAAGACTTGTGTTTAGAACTATTCCAGAATTTATGACTAAAAAAACAATTTTTCTTTTTAACATTATTTTGTCGTTTCCTAACCATCTATTGGAAACTTATGAAATTTTCAAATTTCATTGTTAAGCATCAAACACGCCCCCCCCCCTTCCCCTTTCCACACATTTTCCTCCCAACCATGAAAATACGCTTCTTAATACTGAGATTTGCCCTGAGGAACGGCCAAAACATTTCCCCTCGTAGATAAAGTGTTTTTCCACATAATGAATTGAAATTTAGTTTTTAGGTTAAACGAAATATTCTAAATCGAATTATAAGATAAAAAATAGGGGTTCATATAAAAATGTCCATAGTTAAGAGTTAAATTGCCTGAATAAACAGATCCCTCATAAAAAAAAAAAAAAAAAAACTCCATTAGACAGATACATATTAGAAACAAAACACTTTGGTGCAAACAGCAAGATTCTAAGAAAATTAGAACCGAAAATATAGAAATCGTCTGTTTTTTTTGTTTGTTTTTTCCCCAAATTGTACATAGAGAATATTTATTACATGAGATACAGTTTGGTGGCAATTCAATTGGCATCGTCTTCTCCTATCACTGATCTCTATCTACATTATCTGGATAGTACACACTTGGTAATTGACTTGAAGCAAAAGAAGGCTTAACAATTACCACAGAGATCTATATTGCAGGGAAGCTGAAATAGTCCAAGGCTCTGGGGCTCAGTGGTAGAGAGCTAGTCTACGAAGCCGCGGGTCACGGTTTCGGTCTTTGCCGGGAGCATTTGAGTTTACTTATTCTGGTTTGTTCAGTATAACGCCATTTCCCCTTTAATTATTTCTAGGAAGTTTCTAGAACCTTCTTCTTAGGTATATGTAAGTAATTCCTTCATTATAAGTGATGAGTTCTTAGTCAGTCTTGTGACCTGGGCTTTGTAATTAACCCACTTTTAAACTTAACGTAAGCATCTTTATAAGGTCTCTTAACACGTTGAGCGCCACGCGAATTCTTAAGGAATTCCCCTTCAGGCCACGTGCTTCCCTAGTAGCAATCACTGCATGGCGTTTCGTCGGCCAATGATCGGAATTCATCAAAGTCATCGGCGATTCCCCAGACTGATATATAAACACACCCTTATTTCCTCGTCTGCCGATGACCCTAAACTCATCGGGAAAGATATCTTCCCAACATCGGGGGCCGATTAGAATTTCTGATCATCGTTTTTTTGATCGGCAAGATATCGGAACCACATCGACAGGCGATAAAAAACTTATGTTTCTTTTTCTTGCAATTCCACTGAATTAGAGGCGATCCTTGAATGTATTTCAAATTTAAATCAAGTATACAATTTGCTAAACATTTCGCTTTGGCAATAAGTGAAAAATATTTTAAAACTAAGTGTACGAAAAATTTTAAATGTAAATATATATTTTGAAAAAATACAAACCACATAATTATATATTGCTTACCTAATACGTCAATAAAATCCATAAATAAAAGTTTTTATATAGTAAAACAATATAGGAACAATTTTCTAAAATTAAATATAAATTCTCATTTCAATTTAATATAAAATAAAAATATAGTCCTTGTTTTTAAATAGTTTTCATTATAATTTGCTGAACATATTTTGGTCCGTTTTTTAAACATCTTTTAAGTAAAATAAAAATATGTTTATATGTTTCAAAAAGTTAATCAAATTGGATATAGTTTTTTTAAAAATTTAAAAATTAAATATATTTTTTTAAATGTCAAAATTATTAAATAAACTCTTAAATTGCAATTCAAAAAATATCATAAAATCAGTTAGTTAAAATTTTACAAAATAGATGGCGACACTATTTATTTGACACTATTATTTTTTTGCTATAATAAATAAATTAATATCATTTTCCCAAATTTATGGAAGATTTGCTATTTTCCGAAAATACCCCATATATAAAAAAAAATGTCGGTCAATTTCCTTGCAAAGTCTGTATGATAGTAGAGTTTTGTACTACAATACAATTGTTATACCAAGAATCACAAGTAACTACAGTCCAGTGGCCATGTCAACGCACTCCGGAGATAACCGTCCTCGGTTCGATCCCAGGGTAAGTAATTTAGGCAATTCTGAATTTGGTAGTGTTATAACTTCGATTTATTTGTACTCTTAAAATATCATTGAAAATACTACCATGTAAGAATTACGAGCTCCGGCTTTTTTTTAGTTTTGCATTATTTTAACTTGTCGTTTTTAATATTCAATACTTACATCTTTATAATTATTTAATGTTTATTAATTGATATTTTCGACAAAATAACGACCATTGTTTCGATATTTCTTGAGAGCAAAATTTTCCTCGACCTTCGAACTAATTCTTGTCGGCTTCTGCTCGAATTCGATCAGTTTCCGGACATCGGCCAATGGCCGGCCACGGGGACAAAATGGATTAGTTGCCAAGGGAAAGATAAGTTTAGGGTGAGTTTCCGGTGAATCGCCAATCATCGGCGATTCACCTGGGGATGGAATTCCGATCACCGGCCGATGTAAAATTGCTTCTAGGGTTCCTAGAAGCGCTGATATTGGGTACTACTAACAGATTGAAATGTACTCGATACAGCTGTGTAAATATATTAGGGGCATTGTTTCTTATCGCAGTAGAAGATATTTCCCCTTAGAATGAAATGCTTGTAGACATTCATTTCACATGTTTACACAGCGTTGCCAGACCTCGGACTTAAAATTCTTAGGTAGGCCATTTCTCACAGGGGCATTTTGGACATAGTATATATAATAATATTTTTATCTGTTGAAATATCAATAGTACTTCAAAAACTAAGAATTCCTGCTCTTTAAAAAGTATTAAGATAGGCACTATGTCAAATTATAGGTGTGAGAAAAACAACACCGTACTGTCAGCCACCGGTGGTTGACGTGGCCTAAACGGAAAGTTCAGTGTCAGCCAACGATGGCTGACGTGGCACTCAAAGTGTTAAACGTGGAAATATTAACAACTCCATCTCCCCGCAAATTATTTAGGAAGTGTTGGTAACCATGGGGGAAAGCAAAGAGTGTTTAATTGGCTTCATCTGCTTGCAGAGCAAAAACCGCTAATAAACTATCCAGAAGATGTAGTTACATATCAATGGTTCCTACGACAGAAACCGTTTGTGAACTATCTGAAAGTTACATTTAAGATATCATTAGCTGAATCTTATCGAGAAAGATAGGAATAAAGTTTATTTATGGTCATCCAAGATGTACGACAGAAGCTAAGTGATCGTTTCAGTTTCACTGAATTTAAATTCATCTCTTTTGCAATATTTTCTTCTGAATCTCATGCAACTTGCCGATCTTATCCAGTTTTTGCTTTTCATAAATTTCTCTTCTTTTCACAGAATGAAAATAATTAAGGATATGCGGAAATAAAGAATCGATGGACATTTCGTAAGAAGATGCGGATACTAGAAATCAACTCAAACTTTTTTCAAAATGGACACTAGATCATACATTTTACTGATCAGATATACTAACATTCACGTTAATGTAATACTTATACTAAATGTACAAAAAAAAAATACGTTTACAAATTTAATGAAAAAGCTTGTTGAATGTTATTTATGTATTATGTATAATATTTTAAGTGAGGTTGATAGAATTATTTATTACTAGGAAATGCTTACTGTTCAGTTCCATTGTTTAGTTAGTTTGCGGTAGTTTGTTAATGGCCATCCTAAATTTGTTCACAATCATTAATTTTTTTCATAATTAAATATTTTAATAATTAAATTTGATCTTTTTAATTTAAATCTCTCCCCCAAATATTTTTTTTAGACTAAATACAAAATTTTGGAATATGGATAAATAATCTTTGATTTGATACTCTCTGTTATTGAAAGTTAAAAAGGAAATGGTAATTAAATTGAATTTTCCGTATTTACTCATAATGATTAATGTTGGTCATGGAAATGTTTTTTAATTCCTGTATATTAACTTAGACGTGTTTGTTTGCGAATGGCAAATCTGTGGATGGCTAATTAACCCATTTACCATCATCCAATTAATAGATAGAATCGCTGTCGATGACAATGCATTTTATCAAGCTTATTTGAGGTGTCATTAAAAAGCCGCTTTTACACATGTTATTATTAAAGCTTCAGAAGACTAATTATACTTTCCCACTTGTCGTATTCTAGTTGAGCTAAAACTTAGCAGATTGAAAGCATTGTCGTCGACAACTCATCTATCAAGTTTTGGGACTAAAAAGGAAGTCCATGACAATGAATCGAAGTTTTATTTGTAGTAGTCGAATACAATGAAAACTAGATCCAAGCTCGTAATTGACTTAAGTTTGTAACAACACATAAAAGTTAGCAAAGTATATTAAAGGTTTTTTAACAACATTCATTCAACAATTAACATTCAACGCATTATACTATAAAATTATGGTTGAGGCAACTACCAAGACGTCTTCGAAAAAGAATATCTGAAATTCGAAAATATACCACCAGAAATTAACAACGCATATACAGCTAGTTCTTGAGTAAAAAAATAAACAAAAAAGTTATAATTTAAGGTTTTTTAATATGTTTCAATTTCCGTAATAACATCTCCGGATTTAGTATGCGATTTGATATTTTTAATAGTTTAGATTTGCAATCTTTACAGTTTACACAATATTCAGTGATGTATCGTCGGAAGATTTCCAGCTGATTTGATCAAGGCTTTCAGAGGTGTGGAAAATTTGAGTTTAAATTCGCATTTTTTTACTACATTTTCACATTTGAATCATGGGAATAAGTCGGACATATTGTTGATCACATTGTTTTGCAATTCCAGCATTCCTTTCGATGACCCTGATATAGAGTAGTTTGTTGGCGAGATTTATTGTGTACACATTCGGATAAGTCTGAAAGCTCGTTAGAATAGTTCTATTGCGTTTTAAGTAGAGTCAACAGGATATCCAGTTACTAGGTTTTATTCACGAGTTATGTTAGGAGGAGTGAATTTTTTAGTTCGAATTAAATTATGAAGTCAAACTGATCGTAGAGTTTGAGCTGGTTCCTTTATGGGGAAATCGTAAGCATAAATCGTTTAGTTGGGTTCCATTGTGGTAAAGTCGGTCGATTAAAGTCCCTTCGTTGTTAAGTCGGCCAAATTAGATCCCATAGTGGAAAAGTCCGTTAAGGGGACTGTTAAGGCAAAAATTTCAAAAATTTCTATTTTTATATTTTAGTGGAAATATATAGCCAGCAATTCTAGCTTTCAGTACATATCTTACTTTTGCTGATCCGAGAAGAATTAAGAATATTATTTGAGTTTTTGTAAGCGCGCATATCCGAAATCCTATGTATTTCAATTTCTTAAATTGCATTTTTCTCTTCATGTGTATTTTAAGATTTTTAGGGTATTCGATTTGTTCCTTGCGATTCAAAAGTTGATGTAATTTTTTTAAATTTGGAAATATTGTTTACTGTACTATTTTGAACACAATTGTGCATGGATTTTGGAATCTGGTATTTTCTTATTGTTTTACAGCAATTTTCGTAATGCTTCTAATTAAAAAGTTTACATTTTTTGCCGTAGTAGCAAAGTTTTACTTTTAAATAATTAACCAATGAGTCAAATTCAAAATACATGCACAATTATGTCAATATATATTCAATTAGCTTGTACAAAAAAATTGAGACAATTTGAATCGCAAGGAGCGTTTTTAAAATTACGGAAAAAACGGTAAATTTGTCAGTAAAAATTTAATTTCTTGAAAAAAAAATCAATATAATTTTTTGAAATTTTAGGTTGTGTTTCATCTAATTGCTATTGAACTGCAAAAAAAATTTCATGAATTTTAGACAAAAATTGAAGAATTTTTATTTTTGACTTAACAGTCCCCTTAAATGAGATTCCATCGAAAATAACTCGGTCGAATTAGATATCATAGTTGTAAAGTCAATCGGATAGACAGTCGAGTTTGAAGTCGGTTCCAGATCAGCATTGCCCAGGTTATAAGCTATAATGAGCACCACCGTAACGTAGACTCCGAAGAGGAACAATCCGGCATTTATGCCGCACGGCGTTCCTCCGGCCCCGCAGCTCTGGAAGCGGGAGAAGCTGCTTCCGGCCTCTACGTTCCCGAGCAGACTGTGCCATTCTGATGCAGGAGACCTCCGCCGTACTCCACAGCAAGTGAAACCGAAGCAGCACAGCAACATGCGGAACAGTAAGGGTACTAGGAGGACGATGAAGCCACCTAAGATGCCATATCCAAGAAGGATACCTGAAATAAGATGTGTATATTCAGATATTAGTGGAATTATTTCAGTTAATTAACACATTGATGAAGGCGTGCCCGGACTTCTAAAGTTCCCTTTAGGCCAAGGCCATGCGAGCTTTTTTAACACGCTTTTATTAGTTTCACCTGCATGTTTGCTTGTAACCGACTCTTTTGGGATCGATTTTGTCCAACTTTGAGAGATCAGATTTGATTCAAACTTTGCACACTTGTCAAAGATCGATGACAATACTATAATTCAATAAGTTTGTCGCTTTATCACAAGGATTAGCTCGTGTTGCCCTTGCGCCGTTAAATTCCAACCATCCAACCTTCTCCAGAATCAAACCCTGGTGTTCCGTTACCAGTTACAATCCCAATAATCACAGAACCTATCATCGACAATTGATAAGGCAGACATTTGAAAGATTTGTCATGGACACGATGGTTATACAAAGCGTGTTTTTTAGTCGCATTTTCCTTACCAGGATCTTCAGAATTAGTAATTTTTCATATTCAGAGACACGGTAGTGTTTAGTACCAAGTAATACGGCGTGTACTAAGGCATACACATGACTTAAATTTGAGACAAGCATGTAACTATTGGCAGGAACAACTGGAGAGTTTTGTACACTTAATTTTTTTAGTTAACTAAAAAAAAATGTATAGTTTTACAGAAAAAATAATTAATAGTTTCAAAAACTAAAAAACACGCTTCAATAGAAAAGTGAACTAAAAAGTAGAAAATAATTTTAAATAAGTGAAATAAGAATAGAGCGATTAACAAGAAATATTTAATTTATCGTAAAAAAGCGTAAGGTGCTTGATGTCAATTGTTGTAAATATTTAGTGACAGATATTGGTAAAAGTAGAGCCATTATGAAAATATATTAAAAGCACCCCACTTTTTTTAACGATAAAATAAATATTTCTTGTTAATCACTCTAATCTTATTTCAAAGTTATTTAAAATTATTTTCTACTTTTTAGTTCACTTTTATATTAAAGCGTGTTTTTTTAGTTTTTTAAACTATTAATTATTTCATTCAAAAACCCAGCATGAAATTAAGTTACAAAATATAGACAAGCTGATGTAACATACACGTTGGCGGGGGGGATCGTCTATCGCATTCTCAAGGTCACCCGCTTGAGGATGCTATCAGACCTATTTTTCAAGCTCAGTGAAAACACTTCACAGCAGTTGCAGACAATTGATCCTTTTGCCACATTCGTGTGTTATTGTCTTAAATTTTTGATATTTAAAATAACTATATCATAGAATACTACTTGGTTTGTGAACCTATCATGATTGAAATTGAAAAATATCCATATCTTTAAGATGCAAGGTATAATGATTTCATAAACCGTGGGCTAAAAAGAGATGCTAGGATTGTAAGCGGAATCGTGTTGCCCTGGGGAAAACAAACAAGCGATTGAGCTCGCATTAAAAAACAGGCTCGTGTGGCAGCTTGTGTAGATATTCAAACTGCATAAAAAGAAGCTGTTGTTACGAATTTCTGTGTGTTTGTAAATATTTCGTAGTATTAATTATGTAAAAAGGAAAATGTATGTACATTTTGCATAAAGCAGTGCAAGAGTTTGTCTTTACTTCGCTTTCCTGCAATGAGTCTCTTAATAATTGAAAACGAGTTTTACAGAGATAATGCTGGAAAACGAGTTTTACAAGGAGAAGGCCATTTAACATTATGGTTAATGGCAATCTCGACAAGTTGGCGAGAGAGAGCCCAGTTGGCGACGGTTTTGGGCGACTAATTTTGGTCGCCAAACTTGTACATGTATAGGGCTTTTCGACTGCGATCTGGAAAATTCTTCGAATTTCTATCGCAAGAAGATTCGCGAAGGAAGCTTTCCTATGTAGGGCCAATAGAGAGTTCAGTTAGTGAGTTAGTTGTCTCTCAGCGAGCATTCAGAGAGTTCCGAAAGTGAACTGTATTGCATTGTCTTTTGCGTTGATTTTAGAAGTTGTGTATCTAGTTTTTAACTGCTGTTTGTGCTCCATTGTTGTGTAAAGAGCTGCATTGAGTCTATTAGAATGAAAAGTTCTGGAGCTGTAAAAGAATCTGGAGCGGCGAAGAGTTACATCGGAATAAATTTCTGCAAGTTTTGATCTGCTTTGGCTTCAAGTCTTTCGAACCCATCCACGCAACTCGGAATTTACATAACATGAAAAAACGCACGTGTGGTCTTTTGCCTCTTCTCCTGTAGTGGGTATAAACCCGAAATTTTTCAAATTTGTTGCAACGGTTTAAGGGAACTTGACATTCACCGACACAAGCTAAAATGCAAATTAACATCCAACTTCAATGTCCAATAAATTATTTCTCAACGTATTTATAAACTTTTTGCACAAAATTTGTAGTTTGATATTTGCAAATATAATAATAAGGCAAAAATAAAAAATAAATAATATTTTTAGTTTGTAACGATTTTTTTGCAATTAACTCAAAACAGTGATTTTCAACACTGAGATACACTTAAAAAAAAAATCTATTCCATACTTCAATCTAATTTTTGAGTTGAATATTATATAAAAGCGAGTTCTATATTGATAATATTCTATATTTCTTTTAAATATGTGTATATTTTTTTAAATGTGAATGTTAGGAAAAAACTAATTTTCTTCCTGTTCATACAAAACATATATATATTTTTCATAAATATTAAAAGCAATATTGTCTAAAAATAAAAAAAGGTACCATTATTAATCGAAATGGTATGTTAATATTATTGATTTTTTAAAAAAATATTTATAAGCTATTTTGTCCAGAAAGTGCATCAAAAGGTGTTAAAAATCACTGTTTTGAGATAATTTAAAAAAATGCTTGTTAACTCATTATTATTATTATTATTATTTTATAATTTTTGCACAACTGCTATGTTTATAAATATTTAACAACACTTTGTCGGCGACTGTTAAGTCCCCTTAATTAACTGTTAAGAAAAACAAATTACAAATAGTAATTGTTTGGCTTATTAGGACGCAACATATTGATATTTGTTAGTTAAATGATATAAAGTAACAATTATTCACAAATTACACAACTTGATAAACATAATAAAACGCAATTACTGTCATAAGTTAAGGCCCACCTGATGGCTGTGGGATTAGCGCTCTGGTTTCGCATGCCAAGGTGCCGGGATCGAATCATGTCTTAGGCATGGATGTTCGTTGTGGTTCGGAATCCACGTTAACCCTTTAATAGTCGCGTGGTTGACAAATGTCCCCCACAATTGGTTTCTCAATAGATGGATGCCCATGATCAAAGCCTTCTTACAGTTTTTTTTTTTCCCAAGTTATTTTTAGAATATTTTTTAATTTTTACTTTATTCTGTTCAGTAAGATTGTGTTTTGAATTAAAGTACACACTCACTTTCATATTCGGTCACAAATTTAATGGTATGCATGAAAATTTCAATTTGGCGGACATTTGTCCCCCACGCGACTAACCGCGAGATAAAAGGTAACTCTCTTAACCAAGGGTTAAGCTGTAGGTAAAGTGACTACCTACTAGACAAGAGGTCTCATATAGGCTCCATGACTAGAGGTACCATTCAGGCTCTCTAGCTGTAGGATCCGGCCAGAATAGTTGCTATTGTTTCAAATAAAATTAGGTCATTGAACGTACAAACCAACTTTCTGAGTAAAAATTCATTTTAGGTACAATTCCATGTATTTTCAATGGGAAATTTTAAACTTTCGAGGTAGTGGATTTAATGCTTCTAAATTTTGGTTAGGTTGGTTGGTTGGTTAGGTTTTATTGCGCAAGGGCAACACATGGGCCATACTGCGCCAAAAATTTTGGTTAGGAACCTGAAATATGTTTTATAGTCATATTCTGACAAAATGTGGCTTAACAATGTATGGGAATACCTGGTTTGGTTTGTGCGCTCAACGACCTATTTTTGTGCACAATAACGGCTAATCATGCCGGTAACTACAGCTTAACGTGGATTCCGAATCACAACGAACATCCATGCCTAACCCAGGATCCGAAAACGGCACATTTGGCATGCGAGGCCAGAGCGTTAACCAAACCGCCAACAGGTGGACCCTCCTTTGAATAGCGCTACCCACACAGCCATCAGGTTGGCTTGAGTAAGGTGTGAATTCCAAAATAAAAAAAAAAAAAAAAAAAAAAAAAACGACGAACTGAGAAAAATACATTTGAAACACAGAAGGATCTATTGCTGATATGGTAAATTCTACATAAAAATATAATTTTTATGCAATTGCAGTTATCGGATCAGTTCAAGAACTTGCCAGAATAAGGTGGAGAATTCAATGTTTATAAAAATGCAAATAATAGAAAATCGATAGTTTCTAATTTTTTGCGAAAACAAGGGTTAGCAAATCCACTTGACCATTTTTTATAATATAGTTCGGACAAAATTTTTAAATATTAAAAGAACTATTACTACCTTTCGCATCAAATTTTGGTAATGATATTTTTGCTGTTATACATGATGCAAAAATACATCTTATAAGGCGATGCTTCGGCAAATATTGTGTGTGGGGAGGGGGGATTAATATTTAGGTCCATGGGACAGGTTGCCAATCAATCTTGGTTGGTTGTTTTGAGATTATCTGGCACCGTCAGCAACACGAGGGCTGTAATGCGCCGAAACATTCGTCATTAGACAAGCTAATATACATTTACAAACACCCATGCCTTACACGGAACTCGAACCCGCAACCTCGCGGTCTAGAAGCTAGCACGCTAACCACTATACCGTTTGGTAAGCCATCCAATCAATCTTGAAGTCTTATTATAACTTGTTGTTATAACTCACGAAATTACGGAAAACACATACAATAAACAATGCAATAACTTAGTAACCAAAAAATATATACATCAGTGTCATATGCCGTTGGGTTACAGATTTTGAAAGATAAATTATTCATGGTTCATGAACAATACAAAGTCACACTATAAAAATAACAAAAACACATACCAGCTTCACTTGCCATTCTTAAAGTTTTCTTAAAATCCTCCCTTAACTATCTTTACAAACTAGCTTCAAAGAACTAAAACATAGGAATAACATTTAACAATTAGTTATTTTCAAACGTTAAGCGCAGAACTGAAAATTTACAGCGCCAAATCGACCTACTATTTCGCCAATCGCTCAAAAAGTTAACTGAATTGGCGAGACTCACATTTTACGGTTTATAAGGAAAAGAAAATATTATGCATTGCTTTAAAAGTTATCGCTTTAAGAAAACAGTCAAGTGTCGACTGATAAGTTTGCATTTCAGATATATGGTTTCATATCGTGTGTTTTACCACTTATCACAAATGCGGACCTTAGTACTGCTATACAGAGTATCTTCACTGTGTTTCGTTTAGATAATTATGTAGGGCGTGTCTTTTGAAAAAGATCCATTTTGATAGCTTATCGAAATTCATTCATAAGTTAAGTGGTCGATTTAAAAGGGAAAGTTAAAAGGTCAGTGCTATGTGCAGGACATGGACAGACCATGACAAGTTGGGGCGCAAGGCTGAAACTTTCAGGGTGCCCTTTCCTGAAGCATGTTGTCACTTAATAAATATATACTGCGAAGTTATTAATTTAAATTTGGTATGGTTGGCTGTCAATTATATAGATCAACCAAT
The DNA here is from genome assembly GCA_963978545.1 of Linyphia triangularis. Lineage (NCBI taxonomy): Eukaryota > Metazoa > Arthropoda > Arachnida > Araneae > Linyphiidae > Linyphia > Linyphia triangularis. The sequence goes on along the minus strand of OZ021727.1, from coordinate 79,451,031 downwards.
TATGCTGCTTTTTCAAACGTGTGATTTATTGAAAATGGACTTCACACAAAGTCAAACGAATTAACATTAAATGTAGGAAAAGTGGTTAAATTAGTATAAATATTGTTTTCTAATAGTTAATTTTTATCACAAATAAAGAAACAAATTACAATTAAATTTATGGATCAAAGAAGAAAAACTTTGTTTTGTGTAGCATTGCATTTCACTCTCGCAATGATTTGTAGTAATATCCGTGACAACAATATCTGTAGCATTGTTCGCAACTTCAGAGTCGACAATTGCTGATCTCACAATAAATTCGTCAAGACTTCCTTTCAATTTTTTTTTAATCTTTCAATAAGGCTTTTTTTACGCTCTTTAGCACCCGATTTGTAAAGCCAGATTATCATAAATTATAGGATGACTTCATATTTGTATCATTAACAAAATTATGTTTAAATTCAAAACAAACAACAAACACCGACATTAATAGAGTACGTGAGCACCCCTCGCTGCATAATAAATGTACAGCGTGTGGTTGATTGTTTTCAGATTATCTGGCGGCGTCAGCAACACGAGGGCTATAATGCGACGAAATATTCGTCATTCGACAAACCCACATGCATTTACAAACACCCAGCCTTACACGGGACTCGAACCCGCAACCTCGTGGTCTAGAAGCTAGCACGATAACCACTATACCGTTTGGTCGGCGTGTACAGCTTGTGATCATGCTTGTTACTTTCTAAATCTCTGAGAGTGACTGGAGGTGGGAAACTTCTACATACAGCATGGCCGAGGGCATTCAAAGATTTTCAATTGGATTAATGTCCGGCGAGTAAGCCGGCCACTCCATACGTGCAATCCCCTCACTCTCCAGAAAGTTGTCAACGATGGCAGCTCTATGAGGACATGCATTATCGTCCATTTACCCTTTGGGTTCATTTGACGGCTGCGATTCGTCATGCACTTGTTTTGCCTGTTAATAATGACGAACCTAATTCGTCATTCAATCTAGTTTGATTGGATAGATTTTAATGTCACAAGAGCCATGATTGGTTAAGTCAAACATCAGTTGGTTTACCTATACTTTAAAAAAATAATTTGTTTGGCTGTATTCCTTTAAAGTTCCTTTATTGTTTTGAACCAACAAAACGCAAGAATTTTCCCAAATAAATCTGTACCCAAGGCGTTAAAACGAAAGAAGGACCAGCTGCTGTAGCGTACTGTTTCACAATGGGGTCTAAGACTTCATCTCGATACGGTATAACCGTCACAGAACCTCGCCTGAAGATGTGAAGGTTGGTGTGATATTCCAATGAAATCCTTGCCCAGACCATGAAGCTTCCACCGCGGAATGTGTGATGTTCGATGATGTTCTGGGGTTAATTGCTTGTGCTTTGTTCCCTCCAGACCCTTACACGCTTATCATCGGGTTGAAGGGCAAATCTTGACTCATCTGTGAACCTAACGTTGTCCTAATCAGACACAGTTCAATTCCCATGCTGGCGGCACCATTTTAATCTTGCCCCTTTGGATTGGACGGTTAAAGGAACACAAATTCGTGGTACCTGGGCTTACAGATCATTCATGAGTAGCCTCCGACGAACAGTAGCTGCAAATATCGTCTTACCAATGGCCGTTGCAACCATAGATATAACACGCGTGGAGGGCAATCTTCGATTCCACTTGGCTGCAACAGCAATATATCGATTTTTCGTGGGACCGTAACCCTTGGACGACCGGCTACCTAGGTCTTCGGAAAACTGTTTGGCTGGTTTGGAATTGCTTACATAATCGTGGAATGACGGAATGATGAAAGCCGAAGAAAATAGCAACATCGTGATAGACTGTCCGGCTTCAATGCGTACAACAATAGCCAGCGCTCATAATCTTCCATTCGTCTTCTGAAAGCCATAAAAACACGTCTAGCTTGAAAACAAATCGTACGAATGTTTTAAACACCTTTCATCAGCACTTACATGTAACTCCTGAAACTCCTTCACAATGTCGTTTTCTTATACGACTGCCTGTTTTATATATTTCTCAACGCGGAACCGTGATTGGCTGTTACCTAATATATTTGCATGCTTCTTTCTACATTTGAAGCAAATTTTAGCTTCTTTAATTCAGATTGGCTTACGGAAATTAACATTTTCCTTCCCTTGCTTAACTTTTGAAAGTGAGTGTATTGTTGCACAAATTGTCTGTATATAGTGTAAATAGCGACGTACTATTTTAAAATTCTATTGTAATTTATTTTTATCTTATTTTATTTATTAATAGCGATTATACAGGTTAGAAAAAGGTGGCAACACCTAAAGCAATCGAGAAAATTCGCGATGTTTCTTTTCCGACGAATTGGCTGGAAATTTCTCGATTGTTCTCTCGAGCCAAGTATAAATAAGACTGTAGATCGGGAAAGTTTTCAGATTGACTTCGGACTTCGTTGAAAGCTGATCGCTTTGTTTACCTACTAGAGTGGACTTGTATAATCGCTGTTTTCGAAGTTGTTCTTGCTGAAGCTTGTGAGCGATTACGCTGTTGTCTGTGAATAAATTTTGTGCCTGTGAAGAGTGAATAAATAGTAGTTTTCGTCTTAGAAACTGTACCATCATAGCCTCAGTGGAAAAACTCATAACAGTGGTGTCAGAAGTGGGATCTCATAATTTCGAATGCCAATTACTAGGGGAATGATGGAAGACCAAACGAAGCAGTTGATGGAAATGATTGCTGGAATGAAAGCCTGCCAAGAAACGACTAACGCCGAACTTTCCGCTACAATCGCCGCCGATCAAGCCCGTCAAGAATCTACCAATGCTGAATTCGCTGCCGCGATTACGGGTGACATTAAAGCTTTAGCCGCCAAGTGTAAAACAACATCTGCAGCAGTGAATGAAATCAAAGAAGAAATGAAGATGGAGCTAGCCTCAATGGTGGAATCAACCATAATAGAAACTACCTCAAATGTTCTGCTATCCGTGAAAGAAGTATTCAATGCAGTAAGAAAGGAAGTTGATGAAAAGTTTGAGGAGTTTAACGGAAAAGTTTCCATCGTGCAAGAAAAAGTTTCCACCTTAAAGGAAGAGCAAGACAGATTCATTGACGTTGTTGAAGAAAGGCTGCGAAAAATGGAAACGCGTGAATCTGTGGCCATAGCTTCACCTAATTGGGATAATGCTTCCATCCCCTTTATGGCGCCACGCTCTAACATCAAAGTGGCCCCTTTTGATGGGAAGTCGTCCTGGCGCGTTTATCAAACGCAGTTTGAAATTATTGCTTCTGCGAATGGTTGGGACGATACTTCGAAAGCATTCCATCTCGCAGCATCTCTTCGAGGTGAAGCTGCTGACATTTTACAGACACTACCTGAAGAGAAGCGGGGAGAATTCATGGCGCTCTCAAGTGCGTTGGAGTTAAGGTTTGGGGAGCAGCATCTAAAGGATTACAACAGACTGCAATTGAAAATGAGACAGTAGAAGGCCAATGAAACTCTTCAAGAATCGGCGTCAGATATAGAAAGACTGTCGCTCCTCGCTTTCCCTGACTGTCCCCCGGATGTACGAGACGATCTTTCTCTGCAGTATTTCATCGAAGCTATTCAAGATCCCGATGTGCAGCAGGTGGTAAGGTTATCCCAAAACAAAAACCTGAAGTCAGCCCTTGTGTACGCCATGAAAGTGGAAGCCGCACAGCTAGCTTCTGGAAAAGACCGACGATATGTGTGTGGTGCATTAGCCGAGGATTCTTCTGACTTTGTCACCAGTAAGCTTCGAGAACTGGAAAGCAAAATTGATAGAATGAGGAGAAGCTATCTCGGAGCCAGGGATCGAAAGACCAGAGTCATTTGCTGGCACTGCAAACGGGAAGGGCATCTACGACGTAACTGCCTTGATTTGAAAAAGTGAAGGGATAACACTACCACGGAATCTCAACAACTGAATCTAAGAAGATGCCATCTCGCAGGGCAAAAGCTGCAATGTAGAACAGGTGAAGCCCCGACCAGTCGTTTCCACGTTTCATCCCGACAAGGAAGAAACCAGGGTTTATTCGTGAATGGGGAGATCAACGGAACTCCATGTCGTCTAATCGTCGATTCGGGAGCGAACGTAACGATCGTAAGGACGGACGTGGCTCGTCGCCTGAACAGACGACTCCTCTACACAGCGCCCTCTATTTCACTACAAACTGTGTCCGGTAGTAATATCTCTGTGCATGGGAAATTGGAAGTGGATATTGCCCTTGGATTTAACACCTACAAGCACACCGTTTATGTTGCCGAAATTGTAGATCCATGCATTCTCGGACTAGACTTTTTGAAGAAAAATGGAATTACGCTGAATTTTGAGAAAAGCAAGCTGCAAACATGGAGAGGCGAAGTTCCTTTGCACGATCTAGACATGAAAGAGCTGTGCGTATATCGGATTATGGCTCATGAAGACAATGTCATAGAGAATGCTGAAGAGTCCACATCTATGAAAAGTACCTCACCAGCCTCGGAAAGAGAACCGAAGAAAGCGACGCTGATGAAACCCTCCCAGGAAGTGGTTCATGTGGAAATGGACAAAGTGAAGAGGGAATCGACATCCGTGCTCCTGTTACAAGCATCGAAAGGAGGTCCCGGGATCTATTAGCTGCACCCGCGGATGATTCGGATGCAATCTCAAAATCATGTAACCGGCAAGATGGGGATCAGAAACTTTCACCGCTTCTGTTGGCATACGGGAGTGCAACTCACGAGACCATCGGATTTTCTCCATCTCTAAAGATGTTTGGAAGAGACCTTAGGCTCCCCTGCAACCTCCTCTTTGGACAACCACCGGACACTCCTTCCTCGCCTGTCCAGTTTCTAAATGATCTGCAGGCACGTTTGGAAGCCGTACATCGGTTCGCCAGAGAGAGAAACAACATCATGACAGAGCGCATGAAGGTCCGCTACGATGCCAAGGCCACGGACCGTTCATTCCAGGAAGGTGACAAGGTGTGGTTAGGGAACCCTAAACGTCGGAAAGGAATCTCCCCTAAGCCCCAGACGAACTGGGAAGGGCAGTATGGGATCCTTAAGAAGATCAACGACGTCGTGGTGAGAATTCAACGGACACCTTCTTGTAAACCTAGAGTTGTACACTATAATAGGCTAGCCCCATATTATGGTAGAAGTCATTGAATGGCTTAAGGACTTCACTGCCCGGGACGTGCAGTCTTTAAGAATTGGGAAATGTTGCACAAATTGTCTGTATATAGTGTAAATAGTGACGTACTATTTTAAAATTCTATTGCAATTTATTTTTATCTTATTTTATTTATTAATAGCGATTATACAGGTTAGAAAAAGGTGGCAACACCTAAAGCAATCGAGAAAATTCGAGATGTTTCTTTTCCGACGAATTGGCTGGAAATTTCTCGATTGTTCTCTCGTGCCAAGTATAAATAAGACTGTAGATCGGGAAAGTTTTCAGATTGACTTCGGACTTCGTTGAAAGCTGATCGCTTTGTTTACCTACTAGAGTGGACTTGTATAATCGCTGTTTTCGAAGTTGTTCTTGCTGAAGCTTGTGAGCGATTACGCTGTTGTCTGTGAATAAATTTTGTGCCTGTGAAGAGTGAATAAATAGTAGTTTTCGTCTTAGAAACTGTACCATCATAGCCTCAGTGGAAAAACTCATAACAGTATTAAGGGCATATTGTTTGAAAACGGCAAAATTGTATATGGAACTATATCCATGATTTAATATGCCTACAACCGTACATTAAAACATTAGTTGAATTCATTTTCTGAACATGTTGTAGAACTTCTACTCTTCTCTCAAGTAGAATCTAAAAATGGAGTTGAATCGAATTTCGACACAAACTATTCTTCACATTATTCATTTTCATAGTCAGATTTTTAAACTACCGGCATATTATATTACGAAACTACTGTTTCGTTATTCATGACTCCAAATAGAACTTAATTTTACTTTAATGCATACTTTAAAGCTAAAAAAATAAGTGAAATTTGAATTCTACTATTTTACTGTGATTGTATATTTTTCACGAATATTTTTTCAAGTTCTTTGTTTACGTTTTTATTACTTATGGAAGTCATAATAATAACTCTCTTATATTAGAGCATTGTTAATGTACTGTGTTAGATAAAAACAATTATGAGGAATTATCTTTATAACATCTATTTCACCTCTTTATATAGTTTTACCAAAGTATAATTTCAAACATATGATTTTTCCATTGTAAAAAAGAAATTGACGTGTTTGTTTTCTTACTTGAAGTTTTGTGTTAAATATATTACCATATCAATTTTATTTGCAAATTTTATTTTTAAAAACAACTGGGAATTTTTAAGTGATACATCAAGATATAATTTTTATATAAATCAGCTTGAAAGAAAATAACAATGCAATTTGAAGTTGATTTTACTGTCAATATTTGAAATTTTTACAAACAATCATGTCACGCATTATTTGCAAATTGCTCACAAAATATAATAAAATGTTTTATCAATTATAAAAATATTTTAACTAACGCACATAGTATATTAATTTTAACAGAAAACTTTAAACAAAAGATATATTTCGGTAAGTAATTTTAGGTGAAAAAAATTCAGATATCGCAATGTAAATAGCAATTTTTACCTAAAAATAGTTCAAATTTATCAATAAAACCAAAATTAGGTGGTAGTATACTTTAATAAATTTATTTATTTATTTATTTATTTATTTATTTATTTATTTATTTATTTATTTATTTATTTATTTATTTATTTATTTATTTATTTATTTATTTATTTATTTATTTATTTATTTATTTATTTATTTATTTATTTATTTATTCATTGTAATTCAAAAAATTATTTATTTATTTATTTATTTATTTATTTATTTATTTATTTATTTATTTATTTATTTATTTGCGGATTTGTCCGCCATCTATACCTACACAGCCACCCAAACATACACACACAATCAAAGTTAATATAAAGGATTTAAAAACAGTTGTAAATGTTTAATTGCTCCAAAATTTATTTTTGCTGACTAAGATACTTTGGCAAAAGCTTTCATATTGAATTTAATAACTAGTTCGTAGAAAACTAATCGAAAATGGTATTTTTCGTGACTAAGTCAGATTTTTATTTAGAATTTTTAGGCTGAAGAAATTTCTGAACAGAATTATTTAGGTATGAGATAACACTAAAAAAATGTGTAAAGGATGTGCTTGTCTTTCCTTGATTGTTAAATAGGAGGGTCGGATGAAGACGGAAGGGCGATGACATCGAACGATCTTGGGGAACGAGTGAGCAAATAAGTTTGGTTAATTACACTGTAAATACAGAAATTGAAGGTTTTGACACACTATTGCCGCGTTCCAGTTGGTGTACCTATAAAAACTAGGGGTGTGGAACATTGCACAACTTTCAATTACAATCTAAAACTGATGTTTAGAACACCTTAAGAGGCATTACCACAGCGAATTTGATTAAAATCGTTAGAGTCATTTTTTAGCAATTATTGAAAACTTGATTTTTTTTTTAAATGACTTGATTTACCTTATGCGCATGCGCGTTTTTGACGAAAACCTTAATGGTAGATTCCATGGCCATCACTAATCCGCACAGTAATTTTAATATCATTGGTCAATTTGTTCGGGAGTTATGCTGACCACATACACACCGTCAGATATTTTTTGTAGATAACTTTTTTGAAATCAGGATATTCCAAAACGTGGAGAAATGCAAAATAAAAAAATTTAAAAAATAATAAAAAAAAAAATTGAAATTGTTTTTGACTGAATGCTATACTTTCACTATCCTATGTATACGTATGGGTAATTGAAAGTAATAAAGAAACTTTCTGTCACTATTTGGTGTGGGGAATACAACTAAAATACTTTAAACTGTCACTAGGGTTTCGATAAAAATAACTTCTTAGACAAATTTGTGGGTGTGTTATAAAATTAATTTAGGAACTTATCATTTGCTTCAAAGTCGAACTGAAATTGCATAGAATAGGTTAAAAGTTTGTCATAGCTCTTTTCCCCCTCTAGAATTGGAACCATAAACATGAATTTGAGAATATATTTTCAAAAGGAAACCAGTATTTATAAATACTTGATTTGGTGTAAACGCTAACTTATAAATTAAAAGTTCATATTTTCGGTGTGATTCAACAGCTTATTGATTGTAAAAAGCCTAGAGATGGTTCAGTATTATTGCTTTTTCAATGGGAAAGTTAAAACTTAATTATTAAAAAAGTCATTTAACAAATGTTTTTCAATAAAATTACGAAATAACTCAACAGAATATTCATATTTTATTCCATCCAATGAAACAAGATTTTATACAACAACATTTCTTTTCTGGGAATAACATCAAATACACTTTATATTTAAATTTTATTGTAAGAATTTGCATGTTATAATACAAAAATTCATTTTAAAACTTGTATTTAACAATTTTGTTCAATCTACATTTCTCAATCGAATTTAAATGCTAATATATTCAAATTAAAATAAATTGTATTTGTGCGTGAAGTATTGATTTTCGGTGTCATCCCATTCCTAATGTTAACAGTGGGAAACTCTACCATCAAAACTTTTCTATCATTGTATTTTTAAGTAAAAAATGTCCCTTATGAGAATTTATGTGAAAGAACAATACTTCACACAAAAAAAAATTAAATTATTTTTCAGTTTTTAAAATTTTTAAAACTTTTTACCCATTTTTTAAATAATTTGTAAAGTTATTTTAAATACCACAATTTTTTCCAACGATTTTTTTCTAAAAAATGTTTTAAACTATATTAAATAAGAATTGGCATTAAAATGGGGAATACTTGTAGTAATTAATTACAATATAAATGTTTATTTATAATAAAAAAAAATACTCTATAAATCTGCAATAATTTTATTTTAGTGTAAAAAAAATTAAAACTGCAACATATTATGTTAATTAGAATACCAATTTATAAAAAAGACAAATTTTTCAACATGATCTACAAATTTAAGATTTCTCTATTAATTAGAGAAGAAAAAAGAAAAAAAAATCAGCGTTTCAAAATACCTAATATCACCTAAAAACAAACAGTGAGAAAAATCGATTTAAAATTTTCATTTCTTAAAAAGATCATCTATCATCCATAGCATAAAATCCATCCATCCATCTATCAGCATGAAATGTTAAATAACTCATTCAAAAACGACGTAAACACAGTTTTAAAATTTTGCATGGGTATTTAGAAGATTCCAAACTATAATTATATAAAATAAATGAATAAATAAATAAAATTAAAAAAAAAAATGAATAAATAAATAAATGAATGAATGAATAAATAAATAAATAAATAAATAAATAAATAAATAAATAAATAAATAAATAAATAAATAAATAAATAAATAAATAAATAAATAAATAAATAAATAAATAAATAAATAAATAAATAAATAAATAAATAAATAAATAAATAAATAAATAAATAAATAAATAAATAAATAAATAAATAAATAAATAAATAAAAATAATTAATTCATTAATTTTTAAGGTAATGTGTCCCCTTAAATGTCATGTTTTATTATATTTTTAAACTCTGTGTTGTTTAACTGTGCAGTAGTGGTAAGGCTTTGTGAATTCCATTTTTCTTCGAGTACCACATTTAGACAAACAAAACTTTCATGTCGCTCCCTCACTTGCACGAAAGGATGCCACCACATCCTGTCCTAAAAGAGAAAATGAACCTAAGTATGCTCTTTCTGAGCAAACTAGGTCACCAATTTCTTATTAAATACTCAAACATTTAACACTTCCCAAGGTATTTTAACACTGGATTCGGAAAGAATCGTTCAGGTATGTTTCACGTGTTTTTTGTATATATTATTACTTTGTAACTTAAAAGAGAGTTATCTGCTTACAGAAAGATGTACCTCCACTAAAATCAGGAACTGAATGCTGTATATAAATAAGCCTCTATAATTTAAAAACTTCTATCTTCAAATTTTAAAAATGCTTATGTTTACACTTTCTGATATTGCTTTAATTGATAACTGATAATTGTGTATATTAACCCTAACCGAATTTTCTTTTTTTTTTTTTTGCTGTTTAATTAAATAGAACGTTAACTGATATATTTGCTCGTACAAAAAATATATTGTTTTCTTTCAAATTTTAGTCTTTTGCATGACGACGTTTTATTCCGATTTATGAACTGAAAATTAATTTTGTTGAACTCAACATCATACATATAAATGTGAGCATGATCATTGTCTACCGACACAAAACTCATATAAGTTGGTTGAGTTTTAATTATCTAAACCAGCATTCGAGATTTTTTTAGAGATGTGTTGTATTATTCATGTTAGAGATTTTCGTGGGCCTCAGATTTATACCGAATACGACAATATATGAGAAGTCCCAGTAGGGATTTAGCTCTTAGTAAGGCCAATTGAACCTAAAAAAAAAAAAATACCTCTACCTATTTTGGTCAGTCGCTTGTTTTATCTCACCGCCCAAGATCACTTTTTATTAATTATTTTTATTCGTAAAAGCCAAAAAATAAGGTATGTGCGTATTAAAACTCATATTTCATAAACTATTATGGTGGTAAAACGGCCACCAAAATATAGTTATGATTTTTATTGGTATATAGTTTCAAGCTCAATAACAAAAACTCTATGAAAAAAAGTAGTGCTTTTATACTTTGCTTAAATAACATTTGACATTCTATAGAATGTCTAAGTATTATATACAATTCCTAGGGAAAGTATCTAATAATCATCATATTTAATACTTTGCGTAATGGCAACAGGCATTCTGTACAATAACGGCATTTCACACTTTGTCGGTAATATATATATATATATATTCAACACAAAAGTTGATTCGGAAATACAATATACATTTAATTATTTAATTTTAACTTTTCAATGAAATCTTATTTCAACTTTGTTCCAATTAAAATACACCTCATACTATTAGTTTAGAATTAATTCGTTCCTTAAAATACGTTAAGTTTATCACATTTTTAACCCTACATATATTTGAATAATTGAAAACGTATTAAAGATAGTTTTCATTTATAAGGAAACTATATAGCTTTGAAACATGTCGTAATACATTATTACGAAATTTTCCAAAATTTTTAAACATCATCGCAAACACATGTGATAATAATAGTTGATTAACGAGTACTATATGTTATTATTTTTTTTTCATACAAATAATACTGTAAAATATGACTGTATACAATTTATAACTTTTCAGAATGCATTTATATATTCGGCTGTTTGTTGGCAGCTTATGCATGATTGAAGTGTTTTCTCTCAATGACAACTTTAAAATCAATGGTAAGATTAAGAATGTTTCATATTATGCATGTATAAAACATACCCGAAATATACTTAATTGACTCACCAGTCTTTGAGTCCATTTCAAAATGTTAAAATGCCCCTTAACATAAAAATTGAATTGCTGAATAGGAAAACTATAGAAAGATATTCTCAAAAATAGAAATATTTGAATTTGTGTTGTAAATTACAAATTGTTGTTTTTCCAGAAACCTTAACTCGTTAAGTATTATTAATTTTCCATTGTGTGCCAATTTAGGTTTGGTTGAAAAAAAATTTCTCCTGATCTGAGTTTTTTTATATTTAAAATATGTGGCTCCTCACCCAATTCGCTTATGTTCACACACCATTGCTTAGCAATCAAGTTACCTACTCGGAAACGCTAACAAACCCTGAGCTCGCAACTGTAATACATTGCTACTGAAAACAGTTCGTCAGTGAAAGTTTTTTGGATTATTGTGGGAATCAATAAATTTTGAAAAACTATCCCTAAAATATCGAGCACATTATGATAGCATTCAAATCGACATCGAATCGAACTCGAATAACTAATAAATAAGATTCTAATCGAATCTAATTAATAAATAAGGTTGCCAAACTTTCACGCATAAAATTTTGTAGTACTATCTGACAGTTAAAACTACTTTGTATGTTAAATAAAATATGTTATCAATTTTTTGAATAAAAAAAAATTCCGTAAATATACCATATTTTTTTAAAACTACTATTTAAAATACTGTAACCAAAAATTTATGTGAAAAAGATGATTTTAGATGGATACGTCACTGGCAAGTCCGGAAAAGTTTTGAGTAAATTCTATTTTAGGGATTTTTTCAAACACTGACACAAATTTTTTTTTTACTCAGGCCATAATGAAATTTCTTCCCCCTTGCATCACCACAAGCGGCGGAATAATGTGGACTACGACTATCCAGAAACTCCTGACTTCTACAATCCACCACCTTCTTACAACCCTAGCCCTTTGAAACCACTTGCCGTTGCTGGATCAGCAGGTATCGCACTCAAAGCCCTCAAAGCCAAATCTGTCTTAAAATTACTAAAAGTCCCTATAGGATTGGCCCTTATGGGTGGTGTGGCGGCCTTGGCAGCTGGACTGATACCACCTGCTGTTATCGGAAGCATCAACTTGCCATTTCAGGTTAGTTTTCCCAATTCTATTTAGAAGATTAGGAATACAAAAGCTATGTCAGTTGAAATATGATTAATAAAATAATAGTAAGATGTGTTTTATAAATAAATACCAAAAACAATTCTCTAACGTCCGGGCAAGCGGTATAATGGTTAGCGTGCTAGCTTCTAGATCGCGCGGTTGCGGGTTCCGAGTCCCGTGTTGGCATGGGTGTTTGTAAATGTATGTTGGCTTATCTAATGACGAATGTTTCGGCGCATTATAGCCCTCGTGTTGCTGACGGCGCCAGACAATCTGAATACAACCAACCAACTAACGTCCGGGCTTTGGATTTGACATGCAATGTTGACATTGGCCGATAGGACCTTAACCCAGCGACTATAGTTTGTATATCAAACATACAAGTGCCTGCTAAAGTCCTCCTTCCTCCCTTTTAAATTGCCGAACAGTTGATTTCTAATAAGGGTGCAGTTGTACTTTGCAGCTGGATGAGAGATGTTTGAACATCGAAAATGAAGGTGTTTTTTTGCTAACTAGTTTCTTTTTCTTTCTAAAATCGTTTTTGCGACGTCACAATTACGAAAATCGCAAACAACCAAATGTACATTCACAACAGTCTGTTTTCAACATTCATGTCCAGAAGGTATCTTTTCGTACGAAATCGATGAAGCTCTATAAATTTGTAACTGGCTATTTTCCCTTATCTCACACCGGTATCGAGATGGAACCGCTAACTCCTCCGTTTTCCACCAGGTGGTACTGTAAGCTGTCTCATCTAATAGCGCATAGCCACTTTACTATAACTAGGCATATTTTTAATACTTTTTATGAATGAAACTACAACCGATTTTCAGTTAAATAGGGAAACGAATTTAAGTGGTCACCCTGTATGTTGTATTTATTTGAAAAGACTTTTGTATATTTCATCTTTTGGCACTCCTTTATAGTGACGTTGATCACTTAGCAGTTATAATGAATGAAGCTTAATTATGTATTTACTATGGTCTTTTAATGTTTTCCATCAAGCACTCAGTCCAACTCAAAAGTAAGCATATTGCGTCTAAAGGAAGGTTAAGCGATTTTACGAAATTTGCTGTTATTTCGGATTTTTTTTAAGGGGGGAAAAAAAGGAATTTTCAAAAACAAATATCTTGCAATTCTAATATTCGCTACGTATAAATACCTATAAAAGCGTTTGTTACTGCCATTATTGAGGGTTTTTAGGATATAAACACATAGAGACACAGTTTATATCAAATCAATGATTTTAAAAAGGATTTTCTCAATTAAAGGATACATTTAGAAGTTTGATTGATGAATATGAATCTAAAATAGATCATAAGACACATTAGAAGTTCAATTTTGTTTTTATACTTTTTCTCTTATAAAGTCAAAAGTTTATTGGCTCTCCTAATATTGAAGTTCGGATGTAAGTAAATACAATTTAAAAACCAGATCATCTGTTTTAAACAACTGTTTTAATATCTTGTAAAAACAGTTAGACACACAAATATTTATGTTATTTTGGTTTAATTCACTTTCATAAATAAAAGCTTCCGCTGCCAATTTACAAAATTATCGCTCTTATTAATGGTTCGAATTTACTTGCTTATAGTTGATGATGTTAAGTTTTCTTTCTAAGTTAGTTTTTAGTGTTTTTTCGATTTTTCTTTCTAATAATCTTCAATTTTGAAAAAGTTTCAAGTACAGAGTTATTGTAAAAAATTCAGATAAGTTTAACTTGGAGAATTAAAATTTAAGAAAGGTTTTGCAGTTACATATTTGTTCGTTTTGCTATCTTAAAAAATATAACTTCCTTATTCAAAAGTACATAACGCATTTTCTTTTTCCTTAGGGTAAAAGAAAAAAAAGAAGTCTGCATCTACAAAGAAAAAATGGGTACGATTTTATGTTGGAAAAGAAGAAATGGTAAAATCCAAGAGTTGATGGATATGGAGGAGACATTCTTCCGTCAAAGATTCACCGACATTTATATATTTTGTTTCGAGTTATTTGCCTAGAATGGGTTCCGAAATTTTGAAGTCCATTAGTTCCCCTTGTGTTTAATATCCCTATAGGTGGTTTAACGTAGCTATCATCTGAATACATCATACACTATTAGTCCGAGAGGAGACTGCAATTTTTGGACCCCATCGAACATCATTCTGAATTTTTTATAGAAATTGGAGAAAAGTGATTAGATTACGAATCCACTGGTCTGCCGTGGCAAAAATGGCCGAAACTGATCAAAAATCGACTTGGAATGAGTTGAACTAAAATCCGATTGCCAAATATGTCATAACTTGCCAAAAAGAGAACAAACTTTTTGGTCTGGCAACCCACTGCATTTTGATTTTCAATGAGAAAAAGCCCAAACGATCTCTGGCTCGGAAAATTTGTATCTTTTAAAAGTTAGCCAAATTGGCGACATTAGTTACGTCATCAGTGACGTAATGTTTATTGCCAATTTGGCTCATTTGTGAAAGATGCAAGTAAGCCATAGCCACACATCCGAATCGTCTTCAACCTTCTTAATTGAAAATTAAAGAGTGAGGATTACCAAATAAAAAAAAAATGCTCGTTATTTGGCAAGTTATGGCGCGTTTGGCATTGGATTTAGTTCAACTTATTAAAAGTCGATTTTTGACCAGTTTCGGTTATTTTGGCCACGGCAGACCAGTGGATTCGTAATCTACTCACTTTCTCCGATTTCTATAAAAAATTCAGAATGATATTCGATGGATTCCAAAAATTGCAGTCGTCTCTCAGTCTATTTGACTGCACTAAATTCTATCGTCTCTGATACTCAGACAGTCAAACACCGTTTAAAGTTCTATTGATATAATTTTAATTTATTTTTTGTTGATAGAACACGCTTTTAAATGCGGTTGATACATTACTGATCGAAATTTGATAGATATAATAACGTATTAAATTCTGTTGAAATTCTTCTTTTAAAATCGATGATTGATTGAATATTGTTTAAAATCTGTTGATATAATTGTGTTTTATATATTTCATTGATTGAATACCAATTTAAATAAGAGGTGGAAATAATACCGTTTTAATTTATATTGATAGAATACCTGTGATTTAAAAAAATGTAATTCATGTAAAATGTAAACAGTAACTAAAAAGTGTAAATTTCCTTCAGTTGTAAGAATACAGGGATCAACAAATAGTGGGGCTTTGCAAGCCATACAAAGGTATCTTGTTCTCATGTGCTTCAGTAGAGCAAAAATGGCAATTTCTACATTTTTATTTTTAAAGTTGGCATATGATCAACAACTTCAGTCAATCGTACGTCATCTGGAATAGTTTTCTTGTTGTTCAGGAAATTTACTGGTATTTTGTGTTTATAACTTGAAAATCCAGAAAGGAGTTCTCGTACTAGTCGAAAATGTAATTGGTCTTGAGGAACCGAATCTCTTCTACTCACTTTCTAGAGAATGAAGCCATTGACATTTGCCAGATGGGAAAATATCTTCCCATCGACATTTAAAAATTAAGTTGGTGGGAAGTATACTTTCCAATGCCTTACAAAGGGTTAATATAAAGGTGGAAATAAGCCATTTTCTAATTTTCACTGATTATACACTATCTACCAATAAGTATTTGGACACTCATGCAATTGAGAATGTCTGAAGTCCTGATCTACGTCACCCTTGATCTCAATTCATGGTAGGCTCAACGCTGACTACTACTCCACTAATCTAGATAACTATATGCGCCCTACGCTGTGGCAATTTTACGGGTTGGAGCATTGTTACTTCCAAGATGACAACGCCACTTGTCATGTTGCGAGGTCCACCATGGATTAGTATGATGACAGCAGGCTGAACCGACTGGACTGACCTGCTCAGAGTCCAGACGTGAATCCTATGGAACACCTCTGGGACGAGTAGGATTGCCGAATTAAAGAGTGCAGCAACCGTCCGAAATCGGTGAAAGAACGCACATGTCCACTCCAAGTGGATGAAAATACTACTGTCCATCATCCAAAAACTTGTGGAAAGCATGCTCCGGAGTGCTAATACTACAATTGCCTCAGGTGGAGGCTCAACCACCTATTGAATTTGAATAAATTGTGTTTATCTCTTTTATCACAGGTGTCACTTATTGGTAGATAGTGTAGAAGTTATTCAATAAAATCGTTACGATATTGTAGAGCAATTTTTAGTAGCCATAATATCCTTAAACAGTAACTAACAATATAAAGTGGTTACCCTACTGTATTACCCATTACAATTCAATCAGGAATGTACTATCGAAAGCTTAATAAAATACATTATAAAAAGTATCCATTCTGTGTGAAAGTTTCTTTAGGATTGTGTTCCTATTTTTCATAGTGTTTTTAACTCGTATCATTTAATATTAATTAATAAAAAATTTCTTAAAATATTGTTAGCATAGTAAGTGAAATTGATATAGTTTTCATGGGCATAACTTTATGAATTGGGAAAAGTGAAAAACATAAAATTTGTAATATTTATTTTTCAAAACATACAGTTTAAACAGACAGAAAAACAAAGTAAATAACAGCTAAAAAATGTCGTAGAAGTTTCAAGTAACAATTGAAGTTAATATATTTATTTACACAATTATAAAAAAAATGTTGTACATTTAAATTACACTTTTATGAGCAAGATTTATTCGGCAGAGATAGTTGCATTAAATAACATAAGTAAAATAAATATATTTAAGTAGTTTGACTGATTTTAAATATTTAAATTCTGTTTATAGAATTTGTCATGATGATGATAAATGTTTGATAAAATTTAAATTAGTTGAAAACTTATCGAATTAAATCATTTTAAAGAGTTTAGAAGACACTAAATTATTTAGGTTTATAACTGTTAAATTATGTAAAAGGATTTAGAATTCAATGATATTTAAATCAAAGAATCAGAATATATAATCATGTACTTCAAAATAAATTTGATGTTTAATATATATTTTTCAAATAAAAAAAAATAAATTGTGATACCTAATCTATAAAAAAAATTATATCGAGCTACATACTTAAGTAGCTAAGTATTGATGTAAAAATTGTAAAATGCTATTAACAAAAATATTCAAAATGTACATCAATATTAGATATACTGATGTTTTTTCAATTGCTAGATATTTCACATTTATAAAAAATGCAGGTTTATAAAGTTTAAATTTTTGTTTTCAATACAATTTTTTTTATGGATTTACTTTTTCCTATCAAACAAAACTCACTAAGCTATCAGTATTATATGTATTCACAACTTCTGATTTTAAATATTGCAGTTATGAATAGATATATAAATCCATTAAAAAATAAAATTGAAAGGGCTGTATCGAAAATTTATCTATTTGCACGTAAAAAATTTATTGAATGATTAAAAAAATTTAGGATGTATAAAATCAAAAATTACACTATCATTATGACTAGTGATATTTTCAATAGTAATGTGTTTTTTGGTTGTAATGATAAGTTACCAATAAATATAGAAATATAAAGCATATATGTATTCTTAAATATAATTATATACATGTATGAAATTATAAATTTTAACAATATGATCTTCAGTATCTAAATTTGGTTCTGACATGAAAAGATGCACAAAATGAAATAAAAACTAAACAAAATATCTTCACCCAATGCTAAATTACAACATAAATTATTACTTCACCACACACTGATAAGTAGCAGATCTCACCTCGAAAGCAAAGGCACATGAAGTTATAGCAAATGTAAGTTCAGTTTGCAAGATCAGGGTCTCGAACAGTTTCTTCATAATAAGTGTGTTTAATTGTCCTAACTGCATAACCTTTCACTAACAGATTCATTGTATTTCTTGTATAGTTCCATCTCTTTAATCTCTTTTTCTTTTCTTTCTTCTTCTTCTTTTGATCAACATTTCTATATGAAAAATAATCATTCTATACAATGTTTTCACCTCAACTATACGAAAATAAAATTGCACCAAATTGTCTAATCTGTTCACAAACGACAATGTTTTATGCTTTTCGGGCTTCGTAAATGAACTCTAGCTTCGAATTGAGCGTGTTCGCTTTTGACATTCATCCATAAAATCCTGGGAGATCCATTTTAGTGTGGGTGTTCTTCACTTTCACTCGCTGAATCTAAGGATAAAAGAAAAGATTTTGTTTTGTATTTGTTATTTGATATGAAGCTTATTAGTTAAAGAGAAAACAACCGTACTAAAGAGGAAAAGATTTCAAAAAGTAAATAAGAATGATAAATCTGAAACTTAAATTGTCTTAAAGTATCTTTATAATTGTATAAATTATATGAATTGAAAGTGAGAAATTTTCCGAGCATATTAGGATTGAATTCTAAAGAATCTAAGTTCAATCTGTTAATTTTTTTTTTTGTATAATTCAAAAACTGCAACTTAGAACTTAGTGTGTTCTAATTTTTAGCAATAGCTGAAAGCCCTTTTGATCAAAGTTCAAAACATATGTATGAAAGTACTTGCAATCAATGTTCAGAACATAACTTTTAAAGCTTAAGCAGCTTGCCTGTGGGTGACGGGCCTCGATCCCGAGACCATTAGTTCTCGAGGCAGATACTTTACCGCTGTGCAAAAGAGTACTCCAGTGCATAGAAGCTTTATCTGTTATTTGAAGTCGAAAAACAGCCTCCTCCCAGCAACGAAGGAGCGATATTGTTGTTCTGATCAACGTCTGATCGGAGTTGGAAGTTTGGGATGCTTGTTGCATCGTTGTGCCCGCTTGTTGCGGTGTTGCAAGCGAGTTGCGTATCTGATCCCTTGTTGCGATGAAGTTTCTCCTTTCAGAAGCGCCGACAGATGTCAGCATGATTCAATTGTCCAATGTCACCAATAAAGCGTAAGCAGCTTTCATGTGGGCTACGGGCCTCGATTCCGAGACCATTGGTTCTCGAGACAGATACTTTACTGCTGTGCAAAAGAGTACTCCAGTGCACATAAGCTTTATCTGTTATTTGAAGTCGCCACACTTTGAAATAACTTGCAATCAATATTCAGACTTTAAGTGAGAAATACTTGCGTCTAATGTTCAGAAAATATAAAATCACTTCTAATCTATGTTCAAAACATACATGTGAAATCACTTGCAATCAATGTTCAGAACATAAGTATAACAAAAACTTGCGATCAGCGTTCAAGTTATATGTTATTAAACTTGTTTTGAACGTTACGTCCCGTAATGGCCATAGTTTTGTTACTTTTTAATAAATGGATATTCTCACCTCCTTTTTTGCCTTGGTACTGGTGCCTCCTTAGCCTGTCATACAGGTCCTCTTTGGTTCCATATATGCTGGCATTACTGTGACCAAGGGTATTGGTTTTTCCATGAAATCCATCTAAAAATGAAGTAAACAGAATTCAGGAATTGTATATACTTAATATTTTTAAAACATTTATAACTTTTGTTTCATGTTAATTGAAATTAGTTAATCTCTATAATGTATGCTTGATAAATCATATTATATAATTGAAATCTTATTGCTTATAAATGTTGTATAATTAGGAATTTAGAACACTCATATTTTAATGCTTTGCAAACAATCGAAATTTCGTTTGGCAAACGGTGGAGTCAATAAAAGAAAAAAATTATGCATCATCAAATGTATGTCAAGCATGGTTTAAATCTGCCTCTTATATTATATTGTTATCCTTTTGACCAGTTTTTGATTAAAAATGCATTTAATCTATTATTTTACTACAACTGAGTATATTAACTTTAAGATTTTTAGTATTAAAATATTATTAAAAAAAAGGGGACAGTGACAAAACAACTACATTTACACTGTGTAAATACAGTGTGCAAATCCTATGCTTGCATACAAATCGTTAACATTTTAATATTCTAGATCAGCGTTTTATCATCCACCTCAATAATATTGTTCAAGTCCAATGCTTCCAATACAAATATTTGGTACTTTAAATATAAAATAGTGTTTTATCATCCACCTCAATAACATTGTTCAAGTCCAATGCATCCAATACAAATCTTTGGCACTTTAAATGTAAAATAGCATTTTATCATCCACCTCAATAACATTGTTCTTTTACACGATTGTTGCTCTCAGCAATCCTATTTGTGGTATTGCTGCGAGTCGATAACAATCAAAGTGCGGTTCACTTACCTTGCATGTAAGTCTCATTGTAGAAGTTTGGCATTTCCCACCCTTCGTCATCTTCGTCCTCGAAGTAGTGTGCGTATGTGCTGTGGTGAGAGGGCGCGATGCTCTCTGCGTAGGGCGCAGGGGCACCGTAGAAGAAGTTGGTCTGAGATCCTGTCATGTCCATGTGAGGTTCGGGCATCTTCTGCATCTTCCTCTTTCTGGTAGATCTGGAAATCATACAATAGTAAGAGACAGAAAGGTGAAGAAGCTTAGGTTAAAAATATATAGTTGAAAAAAATCATTTTTTATCGAGACCAGCGGTGCATGAAAACGAAATTATTACATGTGTTGATCACTAGTAACATTCACTGATCTCTACTGCAACTTCTGGATTGCTTGTTAGAGGTTTCTGCTCTGTAAGCAGAAGATGTCATTTGAATACTTCCCCCCATAATGCTTTGAAATAAGTTGTCCATAGTTACAAACAAATTTGAACTAGTTTTGGGGGAAGTTGTTAGTATAGATTTCTATGGTGATTATTAAGCCTTCTTCGACTTCAAGTCAGTAACCAAGCATGCGCTATCCAGAAGTTGTAGTAAAGATCAGTGGTAATATCTTATGCCCGTTATAATAATATTTCTAATGCGTTAGAGAATAACTTTTTTCTTTTAGAGCCTATAAATACAGTGCTATAAAAAATTAATCAAATCATATAAAATGAAAGTTTTCTATGGAAGAATCAGAAAGTGTAAA
The DNA here is from genome assembly GCA_963978545.1 of Linyphia triangularis. Lineage (NCBI taxonomy): Eukaryota > Metazoa > Arthropoda > Arachnida > Araneae > Linyphiidae > Linyphia > Linyphia triangularis. The sequence continues at coordinate 79,429,711 of OZ021727.1, read as the reverse complement.
ACTTTTTAAAGATCGCAAATGCTGCCGTGAGTATAGTGGTTAATTAACAAACGTCAGAATTAATCTAAAGGAACTTAATTTCGTGCATAAGTTAAAGCGTTGCAATAACTCAAATTCGTAACTTGAAATGATATTTATTCAGGAACAATAGGTATTTAGACAAAACATTTCCTCAAAGCACGCTTAGTTGAGTCAGTGCTGACATCCATAGATTAAAAGCAAAATATAATATATCATAAAGATATCATAGAACAACTAATAAATCATATTGACACTTTTGATTACTATACAGTATAAAAACTGGCTGAGCATTTGAATCAAGAAATTTCACTTACTGGCATATCAGGGTCAGGAAAATGGCGAACTCATGTGCACGTCATTGCGTCCGATAAAAATGCATCTCTCTCCTAGGAACCACCGCTTGACCGACTTGCTATCTCCCCAATTTCCTTCTGTCTCTTACGATCCCCCTCATAATTACATCAAAACTTCTCTCTCTACGCCATTGGAGCGGCTCGAATCCTTTATGGAATCGCCAACTCTTATTTGACCAATTGGCCAAACCCCTGTTTAAATATTCCCCCAAAAGCTTCGGACAGAAACTTAAGGGGCTATGCACTTGTTGCAGTTTTAAACAGACCCCTTAATACAATTTGTAAAATGTCTGTGGATATACAGCATGACAAATGCGTGTACGTAGAAAAATTGTAAGACACTTGATTCAGTTATGATATGTTTCTCATCTGTTAAGTACATTTCTTATTTTATTACATCATTACTAATATTTGTTCATACAATGAATCCGGACCATTGATATCCAACTACAACTTCTGGATAGATAGTGCATGTTTGGTTATAGATTTGATGCCGAAAAGAGCTTAACGATCACCATAGAGATCAATATTACCAACTTACCCTCAAACTAGTTAGAATGTGTTTGTAACCATGGGTCACGTAGCATAGCATAGATGGGGGATGGTATAATTTTGTTCATATGCTTGAAGACAAAAACTGCTTATAAGCTATGCAGAAGCTGTAGCTAGGGATCATTTGTTAGCATCTTTTCATTTTTAGCCGATGATATCTAAGTTTTCATGAGAAAGTGTTATATACCTCTTGAAAAAAATATGAAACACACATAGTATCCCAATGAAAATATAAAAATCGGACAAAAATAGAGAAACTACATATAAGCTGTCAGAACTAGAGATTAGATATCAGTGATTATGTAAACTTATAAAAATAAAAGTGACTATTTTCAGTCACTATTTGGATGCATCCGTTTGGTTGTCATATATAACTAAAAATAAGCTTCTTACCACCTATGCACCTCTCATACAATCTTCCGTGTTTCTTTTAATTCGACATGCTATTTCTCCGTTCCCAATCATGTTTTTTTATAAGGTTTTTAACAACTTTATCTTTGCTAAGTACTACTCTCATACAATCTTCCGTGTTTCTTTTAATTCAGCATGCTATTTATCCGTTCCCAATCATGTTTTATTATAAAGTTTTTAACAACTTAAGCTTTGCTAAATACTACTCTCATACAATCTTCCGTGTTTCTTTTAATTCGACATGCTATTTTTCCGTTCCCAATCATGTTTTATTATAAAGTTTTTAACAACTTTAGCTTTGCTAAATACTACTCTCACACAATCTTCCGTGTTTCTTTTAATTCGACATGCTATTTATCCGTTCCCAATCATGTTCTTTTATAAGGTTTTTAACAACTTTAGCTTTGCTAAGTACTAAAAACTGAAACTATGAGCGAAATGCAAAGGTTGTCAAAGAATATCTTACCTGGCACATATCATCCATACTAGAAGCACCAATAAAATGATGACTATGACAGCTCCAGCTATACCGCTTGCTACGTAAACGAATTCGGATTTCTCCGTACAATTGTCTCCATAGAAATTGGCTGGACACATACATTTTGGCCTGAATGTCTGGGAGCTAACTTCACACGTGCCGCCATTTTCGCAGAAGTTTTCGCAAGCATCTGAAATAATGTATGTTACATTGTAATAACTTTAATTCTAACTTGAGGGTCTTCTGTAACAAAGTGATGAATGGATAGCGATATAAAAATATGCTAATATACTGCAGCTCAAATCTGCAGCCATAAGTACCTTAAATTCAAATGCATATTTAAAGAATTTCTGATTAGCTCTTAGAAAATACATATTTTTATATTCTTATAGGTTTGTATGACATAGGAGCTTGAGCCACTCAAAGAAATTAAAAGATTATATTCTAAATGTTAATCAGAAAGTGCCGAAATGGGATTTTTTTTTTTAATTCGGGGTTTTTTAACTTGTAACGGCAGAAATGAAGCTGGCATTTCGTGATAGCAAAATTTGTAACCTAAAAATAAACCACTATATCAATTTACAAATTCTATCAACCCCACAACAAATTCACACTTGAGTTGAACGGTTAATGACGTTGATTAGCAAACGTCAAAGTTCAAACTTGATAATATCTTCATAAAATATGCAGTCGCCATCATCTAAAATATCTTATCAATGCTTTTTAAAAAGACAATCATTATAACTGCACTTTAAGGTTAAACGAGCACAAGCTCCTATTTAGAAATTTTTTTTAATTGCTGATTATGTCTTAAGGGTTCGTCTTCTATCTTTACATGAGAGGTTATCAAGAGTGGTTTCCAATATATTTTCACATTAATGGTTTACATGAAAGCATTAGTGTGAAAATATAATGAAAACCACTAATGGTTTTATTTGAGGTACTATAACATTGTTACTCACCCCAAAAAATTCCTGAAACATTAAGAGAGTAACAAAGATTTATACATGAATAGAAGTATGACTTTTCATTAGGGTGTAATGTTGGCAAATTGTGCTTTAGACGCTTTTGGTTCAGTGGTACATATATTAGAAATTTTCTTCAGTGGAAAAGATCCACGAATTGACCTGAGTCTAATATGAGGAGACGTTGGAATCTATCACTCGGACTTAGCTGGAGCTTTTAACAAAGTACATTCAAAGGGATTATACATAATGAGCAAATGAGTGCATATTAATTTTTTTCGTCAATTATTGTGAACAGGAAATGATTTTCTTTTTTGACTTCCTGAAAGCGAGTTAAAGATTCATGGTAAAGATCTACCAAGGAAAAAACTGAAAGTTCTTTAAAATATATAAAATACACAACCACTTACGAATGCATTCTTGACTGGAGTTATTCATAACATACGCTGGTAGACATTCACAAGCAAATGTGTCAATGTCTTCGTGGTAGACACATGCCGCGTTGGACTGGCAGATCCTTTCTCTGCCATTAACAAAGCAAGGATTGGAGCATTGCTCCAGTGAGGTGGATCCTGCTGCTTCTGTAGTTGTGTCCTGAGGACACTTGATGCATTCCATAGTTCTATCCTCCTTGTCCTGGTAGGTTCCCTTAGGACAGAGTACGCACAGTTGGGTTGATGTTTCCACATACATACCTGGTTTGCAGATATCTGGAACAAATTGAATGCATGAATTAGATAATTATAATAATTATGAGTTGTTTTGTATGAGAAGAAATGATTGTTTACCTTCAAATATAATCATGTGAGAAACTGCTTTTATTGGAAAGATAGGAATGTGTTTACTTACTGGCTATTAGAATTAGGAGGTCGATCTTAACCAACTTCATTTAGTTTAATGCACTGATAAAGCAAACGCATTTAAACTCATGTTTCTGCCTGTACTAGGTTTCTCTCTCTCTCTCTTAGATATAATCGATTCTTTATATTTAAATGGCACATTAATCACAAATGACCTTTATTCTGACAACACGGTTTTGAAACTAAACACTTAAGTTCTCACAACTAAAGTAAATTTTTAAAACAATTTGAAGCGATAACATTTCAAATAAAATAATTGCGTTGTCTAATTTTTACCAAAACAAAAATTACTATGTGAAACATTATATGTAAATATTAAAATCCAGCATCAGATTTGGTTGGTTGTTTTCAGATTATCTGGCATCTTTAGCAACACGAGGGCTATAATCCGCCAAAACATTCGTCATTTGTCAAGCCAAGATACATTTACAAATACCCAGGCCTTACACGGGACTCGAACACTCAACGTCGTGGTCTAGAAGCTAGCACGCTAACCCCACTATACCATTTGGTAGTCCAGCATCAGGAAAGTAGTTGTATTGGATAGTGGCTTTGTTCCATAGGCAAATGCATACTTGACTATTTTAATTAAAATGTGCAAACGCTTTAAAGTAACTAGAAATGAGGTTGTAAAAAATATCCATGGTTGAATCTTTCATGAATCAATTTACCTAATAGACATTCCTGTTCGCTGGTTGCAGCCACGTCAGGAGTGGTTTTTCCAGATGTGCACTGTTGGCAGGCTGGCATTCCTCTTGACCTGAAGAAACCTCGTTGGCAGGGAACGCATGTACCACTCTCGTCCAGCTCGTAACCCGATAGACATTCCTCTGTGAACATCATAATATTAAAGTAAAAACACAATTTTTAAAGTTAAGTTTCATACATAAATAATTTAGTTTGATGAAAAGCAGCTTAAATAGCCTGGAAATAGATTAGGTTTACATATCTGCTTAATAGTGTCTGAAAGAAGGTTGGATGTTATGAGAGAAGGAAAATATTATAAGCTAAGAACATTTGTCTGCAGTGGTTTCATTTTACGTTATACATATTCAAATAAAATTACGAATTCCATATTATTTTGAATTTTTAGAAATGTCTTCATTGTTATATCTTATTTTGAATCTAGAGCTCAGCTTGAAAATGATGGTAGAAAGTAAATAGGGGTTGGTTAAAAAAAAAAAAAAACTTTTAACTGGTATTGTAGCACCGTTATCATTGCTTGATTATTTTTTCACAGTCCATGCACGACTATTGGTCAAAGTATGCATATATGTCTGCCATATGTAATCGTGTTGAGATCTTATTCATCTTAAAGTAAAATGAGTGAGTCTTTCACATTCAAGTAGCAATCATCTGATAAAAACATTGAATGAAAGAGAATAGAAGCTTACCTCTGCATTCCAGTTTGGAGACGGCTTGATTTCGTCGAGTGGTGAGGCCAGCCCCACAAGGAATGCAATTGAAAGCTCCCTCCTGGGGTTGGAAGAAACCGTAACCGCATGGAAGGCACGATCCCACTTGCTCGTCATAGTAGTTGCCAGCAGTGCAGTGTTCTGTAAGGTTAAGTTAATTAGTATGACATCACACTCAAGCGAGTTTGATTTTGACAGTCACTTTCACTAACTGGACGATACAACAACAACACAAGTTTGCATTGTGGTGCATCAGGATAAGTTAATTACAAATGATAACAACAATTATGTCAATTGGAAGCATTTTACAAACAAAATTTCACAAAGTTGGCAGGTTTATTGATAAATGTGGTGACAAAACTTGCTATGGAATATAAAAATGCGAATTCGATATCTCTATCTGAAGCTAAGATTTAATAATGCCGTTGGAATTATAAAGGGATTTAAAATTGATCTAGGATGGACAAATGAACAGAGACTTAAAATAAGTTTATCCCTACATTAATTCAGTTTAAAACTAATTCTTACATTACAAATTGTACGATTTAATACTCAAACGACATTGCCTTCTTGAACTTTATTAGCAATTTAATCAGGAATCTTTCCAGTACTGTACCACTACAAACGAGGTTTAGGATTGATGTGATAATTTCTTTAGTTGAATGATTGAGTGAAATGTTTATAAACATGGCATTTAAAGAGAGTTCACCTTATTAGTTAACCAACCGCTATGTGAACATAGTGTTTAATTTCTTAGAAAAGCCCCATTTCATAGCAATTAATGAATGTTCTGACATTTTTACCACCCAAATATTTTTTATTTTTTTATTTTTTTTTGGTTTTCAAATCAAACAGTTCTTTTCTTTAATTGATGACTGATATTGAAATTGTTACTGATACGAAATAGAATTAATAGAAGTATTAACATATGGGATATGGGGTAGGAAAAAGTTCGTAGGTAGCGGCTTTGGCAATGCAATTATAATAAAAAGAGAAATTACATGAAATTCTTTAGAGATGAAGCCAATATTTAAAACCAATTATTTCTGATTCTTCTAAAGAAATTACAATATACCTTATTTTGGTACTTACGTACTACTCCGTCGACCCTTGGCAACAAAACAAAAGTTACCAAACAGATTACCTTAGTCATTTGAACCAGACGGATGCCTAGTTCACTACGCAGCTACAGCATTCCAGCGAAAAGATCCGATCTTAATCAGACATTTGAAGTGGCTGACCTTTTTAAACCTTTTAAAGCTAGCAAAAGTTTGCCAACGGTCAATGGGATGATTAGTAATTACCACTATTTCTTACAACTGAGGGCCTGAGAAGCAAAGGGGTCCAAGTGACTTTTCTTAACTTTTGAGAAAATGCACTTTAAAGCTTCTTATTTATATTAAATTTGTATGAAAATTATTTGTTGTTCACTAGTTTCACTAGTTATCACTAGTTTTCATAGAATTTAATATAAATAAGAAACTTTAAAGTGTATTTTCTCAAAAGTTTAAAAGTCAGTTAGACCCCTTTGCTTCTCAGGTCCTCAATTTTAAAATGCTTTGTTTATCCTGAACAGTCATTGCGATGATCGGAAGGCATACTTAGCCAAAGTGGGTTATTCAACCCCAGAATAAATACTTTTGACTTTACAACTGAATAAAGCGCCAAGCAATTTTTGATGTAAATATAATGAACATGACATACCTTTACACTCGTCCATGGACCTTGCTCCAGCTGACTGTGTGGTTCCCTGTCTTTCTTCGATGAGGGGACAAGGTTTGCAAGCCAAAGATCCCATCTCGTTCTGGTAGAACCCGACAGGACAGGGATTGCAATTGGTTGTGGCGTTCTCGTAGTATGTTCCGATGGCACACTCCACTGCAATAACACATCAACAAATTTGGTTAAAAATTCGGTCTGGTTTAAAATCAAGCACCAGATAAATGACCACTGATACTGTTTTGGAGTGGAAAATTTATCTAGTAGGGAAAAAAAATACATCTCCAAGAACCGGCGTAAATATTTGTCATCTTATTTCAAACATTTTTCGATATTAAATATGCACTGTAATAAATTATTTCATTTTAATGCAAAAAACATTTTTATTTCCTCTTAAACATAAATCATCAAGGTAATCGAATCTTCTGAACACGATATATATCAATGTAGTTTTTTGCAAAAATATACATTATAAAGTTTTATTAAACATATATATGCATAAGTGTAAATGCATACTAAAACATAGAGTTGTTAGTATTAGGATTATGTGCTGTCTTCACAATGGTTTCGAGCAGAATTATTTTTTATGAAGAGTGTACATCTCAAACAATTGTAATTAAGGGACGTGTAAGGTAGTAAAAGATTTTGCTGTAATTTTTAATTTTCAGAAATGATAATTGGATTTCTTTCGGGAATTTTAATCAAAAGTCAAGGCATATTCTGTTCGAATGAATAATTTCATTCTCATGATATAAGTATAGTTTTCTTTGAATCTCGTCACCGTATTTAACCCTTTTTCTCAACTTCTTTTTCAATTTTCAAATGGCAAGTGCATCCTAATGAACCTCCCTGGCCTAGTGCACATGGTTTTTCACTGATTAATCTTATTTTTGAGATAAATGTAAAAGTCACATAAATGTGTAAGGACTAAAAGAAAACAACATTGATAGTGGTTCTCAAGATAGTTTGGAAGGTTGATGTTAAATAATGTTCAGCTTTCCAAACTTAATTAGATATGAAAATGTGATAATTTACCTAGAAAAAACAACCAAACAAAATAAAGAAAATGTCAAAGAAGAATTGATATGACCAAGGCATTTATGAACTCAATTGATAAATGATTTTTTTAAGTATTATAATAATAAATTATACAACAAAATTTCAATACTGAAAATTTAACTTTTTTTCAAGCTACAGATGCTGCATTTACCCCAATGCAGAATTAGGATTTAAGAAGACATAATACGCCTTGTTTCTGTGCATATATTGCTAACGTCTTATAATCTCTCTAAAGTTTTCAATTTACAAAATTCTTGCCACTCTAAAAAGTAATCGTTGTGCTGAAATATAGCAGCAATTCATCACTGAAATGATATCCTTACCACAGTTGGAGCCGATGACCACCTCACCGAGGGGGCATGCGTAGTCTGTCAGCATCTTCAATGAAGTGAGATCCGGTACCACATTAGGCAGGATGTTGCGGACATCAAAAGCTGACCTCTGTAGGATGGCGTTTTCAGTCACAGCTTGCACTGTGGACCGCTCCTGGCTGTTCTTGTTGACAACGGGATCACTGAAAAAGGAATGGGATGTCAACAACCCGATTGGAAAATATTACATTCAATGGTATTACTACATCCTAGTTCTAGGACGACACGAAATTGTTGTCTTTCACTGGAATTGTTACATGTTTTTGAGTTCAATAACACCTAGTTTTTTTCATCCTACAGTCCTTTGACGATTAAAAAATAATTATTCCCGACATTTAGTTTTTTACTAAATATTGAAAGTTTTACAGTTGAAAATGCTTTACGCTTTTAATGAGTCTTTTATAATGATAAAAAATTACCCTTAAAACTTATCCTAAAAAAGTGTCCTGAAAAAATTATCTTAAAAAAGTTGCCATGAGGACATTTGCATGAAAAGACTTGCCTCAAAATTATCATAAAAAATACCGCATCATCTTAGAATTGCTAATAAATAGTTGAAACTTTTACGGTAAATTACTGCATACTCTTTACCCAAGCCTATTAGACATAAAAATGTTACTTTACTCTGAAGTTGTTATCACATTTAGAAATTTTACATTAAAAGGAATCACACTCTTTGGTCGAGACCTTTAACGACAGAAAGTGTCGCCGGAAACATGAACTGCTACAAATAAAAACGTTAAACACTATACAGTCAATTGTGTCTTACTCTTTTGCCGGAAACTGCACTTCCACCGTGTAGATATCACTGTTCTCCACCTGCCTCTTGCCACGTGCCTGCTTGCTGCATTTCACCACCACTTTTAGATCTCCGCAATTGGTGTCTGGACCGTCATCCAGACACAGGTTCCAGTCTCCATTGACTCGTCGAAGGCTCTCTTTGATGCGATCGTGGAGGATCTTGCGGCCGGAGTCGGAGCAGATCACTGTGGATTGGAAGTCCATGGCGATGCGGAAGATGCGTTTGGCTGGCTTCTTGTCTAGGGGACGAAATAAAAAGGTCGCGAGTCAGCGGTATTAAATACATTTGTGTCTACCAAGTTTAGGAAAGAGAGTGGTTCACATAACTTTTAAACTGAGTCAAAGCATTTGCTTCGCTCAGAACTTATTATTTTGCTTAACGCCATATCGCTTAACAACTGAAAGCATCCAACTTACTTGCACACGCAGGGAAGATGAAGGGCTCGTCAGGATTTCGGGTGGGTCTCCAGAATCCTTCCACTCCGCAAGTGTAGAAGCGAGGTATCTTCTCAGAGAACTCCAGTCCATCGTCGCACGTGATAGTGCACACTTTGAAATTACCTCCTGGACCCCAATCGGCACATCCCAGCTGACCACCAATTGGTGGCATCGGAATGGTACAAAACTCGCCTGATGAGAAAGTGCATTTGAGTGAGGAAATAGCTTTTAAATTTTTTAGAGGATTACATAACATAATCCTTTAAAATGGGAAGCAATGGTATATGTTTTGTTCTTTTAAATCTATGTAGATGGCGACGTTTTGATAATCATTCTCAGATTAAACACAGAAACAGGACTACTTGGATTGTCCCCCCAGCGCACCATTGATATCAGTATCCCCGTCCTGTGGGCTCCCTTGCTCAGGGTTTTAATAGACAGGAACAAACTACTCTTGCCCGCTTTCGAAGTGGCCACCTTCAGACATTGAAATTTATTGAGGGATCCAAGAGCTTCGAAATCTGAAAAACACTGCTCTACTGAACAGGCTTCGCCTGATCACATCCTCGCGTGCCTGGAACTATCTAAGAAGGATTTGGCCGACGACCCTGTTTTGGTGTTGGATTTTTTGAGGGTGTGTGACATCATGGACCTGGTCTAGCTCTGCTGGCCTCCGGGGGCATGCAACAACAACAACGTTTTGATAGAATCTACTTGATGCTCAGTTTAAAAGCCTGTCAATTTAACATTAATTTCCATTCGTCTTTATTACTCAGGTATTCATTATTTGCATTTATTAAAATTCACTTTATCACGCGCAAAGATACTCTTTCATGCCTATAATGAAATGCACACAAAAAGACATAATTGAAACCAAAGCTTTTACAAAAAGAACTGAAATAGTTATGATTTCTGGAGGGTACTTAAATTCCTGTGAGCTACATCATACATATTACATTTAAACCGAATTGAGCAACAAAGTCAGTTTTACATCTTTATATCAAAGCTATAATGAATGGAACAGAACCTATTGATCAAGAGTCTTTAGCGACTGACTCACAAATTGCTCTGTTTAGTGATATATAAAAAATATACAGAACTTCAAATCTATCTGTTTGCATTAATGGATTCCATTCCTTTGGACCGTTTAAATTGCAAAGGCTCTTGTCTTGAAGAGTATACCAGCCTCACATTTAGATTGCAATGTCACGTTTTGAAACAAAATAATATTTGCCGATATGTAAAGAACATTTGACTAAATACATGAAATTTCACTGACAATGCAAAGCATTTGGTTAAAATGTTTAACGCTAAATGCAGTCAGAGTAATAGATTTGGAATAATGACTCATTTAAAACCAAATGTCTTGTTAGTTTAATTCATAGCTATTTCGTCAACTAATCAAACATTAAAATTTATTAAATGGTGCCAGAAAAATTTAGTGAAAAAAAGAAAGAAGAGTAATAAATGTGGAATAATAACTCATTTAAAGCAAAATAACTTGTTAATTTAATTCATAGTGACGTGCCATTGTCTATTTCATCTACTTAAACATTAATATTTATTAAATGGTGCCAGAAAAATTCGGTGAAAATTACATTTCTTACTATACTCTGTGGTATACATTAGGTATAGCTATAATACATTGAGGACTTACTCATTATGTTTATTCGGAAGCTGCACTTTTCTGTGTTTCCAGCCTCATCCGTTGCGACATACGTCAAGTCGTGAGCACCTCTCGAAAGTGATTGGCCTGGAAAAGAGAATTATTACATATAAAACAAAAGATACGTCCGTATTTTAACACCGCAAAAGATACAGGGTGCTCAATAAATGACTGACCCATGTTAAACTTTTTAACGTGATAATTAAAATATGAATGGAGATAGTAAAGTACCTTTTGCTGTATTGGTACTAGATAAACATTAATTTTTGAAAACTACAGAGATATGCCAATTAGTTTTTATCTCAAAACCGTGTTTTTATTATTTTGGTTCAACATGGGTGAATCATTTATTGGAAACCCTACAGCTTGAGGATTAATTTAGATGCTATGAGCACCTAATGCACAAAGCTTTTTAAAAATATAATTAGATCATTCTAAAAGTAAAACTCAGTTTGAAGGTATGTGATATCCCTTGCCAATACGTGCTTGATTGTAAGCTTTTGTTTGATGAGACATAACTCTATTCATATTGTTATTGAAGTTGTAGGGGAAAAAGGGATTTTGATCTCATTGAATAATACATATTGAGCGTAGCTCTCAATATATTCTTGACAAAAAAAAAGCAGTGTATTTATGTTCACTCGCAGTTATGAGTAGGTAATGTTTATAACATATATACAACTGCGATTGGCTTTGAACATACATGCTCTTTTTTTTTTCTGGGAGAGACATCACTAATTTTCTTTTCTTTATTTTCGGCAATTTCCTATGCAGTTTTAGGGCTGAAAATTTGCATGTCAGTACATTGGGAGAAACTTACAATACGTTTAAAAAATTTACGAAAAAATGAAAGTTAAACAAATATTTTTACATTTTACAATAAATAAGTTGATTTCAATTAAAATCAAATAAATGATCAATTTTATTAAAGTAATGCTCTGATTATTCAGTGAAAATTGAGGATTTTGTGACATTATGGAGAAATTCCCTGTTTTAAAACGTTTAAGCAGTTCATGCAAAATTTCAAAAACATGTGATCTGATTTTCTTGGTAAAAAAAAATACTTTTTATCTGATTAGTAGAGGAGTAGGAACACATTCTTTTGTAGTAATTAAAAATACATAATTCTTTGGAGTTGAAGAAAGTCGAGGTTTTG